>JAMFTG010001457.1:0-26820 GCA_023974075.1 Chaenocephalus aceratus | reverse complement strand
CATGTAAGAGTAGAAAGTAACAGGTATTTGAGTTCAACATGAGAGAAGTAGAAAGTACAGGTATTTGAGTTCAACATGTAAGAAGTAGGAAAGTACAGTATTTGTGGTTCAACATGTAAAGAAGTAGCAAGTACAGGTAATTTGAGTTCAACATGAAGAGAAGTAGAAAGTACCGGTATTTGAGGTTCACCTGTAAGACGTCAAAGGTGAAAAGTCGTCAGGAAGATAGTGGAAGTTTGTGGTGTAATACGCGCTACGGGCCAGACCCAGGCCTTTATCAAGGAGACTTTCTGACAATCAAAGCCTTCTTTGTGCTGTTTTGTAAGTCGTAGCAACCCGAGATCTCGTGTATCCCCACGTAACCCCGGCACCTACTCCTACAAAAGGAACTGGGTAACGGCCGGTCTATTTGGTTCCAGTCACTGGGAAACTGATGCTGGACAAAGACAGAAGACACACCCAAGAAACGGATGCAATGTAGAAACAGTCCCGAGTAAATCCAAGAACAAATACCGCATCGATTGGTTTGGCTTTTATTCATTATATTTTCCATTCATCGCTCTGACCTCACAGCTATTTCTCTAAACCCTCCTGCCTCTTTTGCATCTGTCCCCCCCTATCTATGTATCTCCCCTGCTGGTGTTGCCATCCTTTCTGTTGCCTTGGGGATGTACTCACTTGAGTTGGCAGAGTGATAGGAAAATATGGATTTGACAGTCGCTTCATGAAGCATCTTTTTCAATGTAGATAGCTGAAAATAAAGATTTCTTTTTGTGTATGAAAGAAGATCACAGTTATACATAGCGGTGTAAAATGTTAATTCTCCATGTATTTAAGAATAATAAACTAGCAAACAAACTGTAGCCTAACATCTTGTTTGTTGTTTGTCACGTTTCGTACAGTATTCGAGTATATGCACTTTGTTACACTCCAACACTGTCAGGGGATAACAAATACTCTGTTTGCCCAAGATAGCTCACTTCTCTTAATACCTCCATGACGCAGAGCTACTTAAATGCAGAAGTGGGCGTGGTTTAAATCTCATCTGGGTTGATAAAACGCCTCAAGGCCGATGGAAATGTCCACTCTCCCTCTCAGTGGTTTGGTTTTGAGTGTCATGCACAGACTGCAGGCTGCATGAGATACGTGACACACACTAACTCTCCCTCTCTTCCCATCTGCAGCTGAACGAGACACTGGAGAACATAGCAGCGTCGGTTCATGTGACACTCCCCTTTGGCCTACTTAGCAGAGCCTCCTATAAAACTATCTCCTGTTTAACTCTCCAACAACCAGCTGTAAAACATGTAGGGTAGATCTCCATGGAAACTTATGCTGAACGGCTAGCCCAGTGGTTCTCAGAGTGGGGGGGCGCGAGAGACCAGGAGGAAAAATGTTTAAAAAAAAAAAAAAAGTTTATTATTGATTCGAAAATAATATGATACAGTACTATTACGTCTGGGTCTCTGTGTTTCATTAAAGCTCGGCTCTGTGTTGTGTGTGTGTGTGTGTGTGTGTGTGTGTGTGTGTGTGTGTGTGTGTGTGTGTGTGTGTGTGGTGGTGTGTGTGTGGTGTGTGTGTGTGTGTGTGTGTGTGTGTGTGTGTGTGTGTGTGTGTGTGTGTGGTCTAGCATTATTATACTTGTGGGGGACCTACATCTGTTTACATAGTCACGTGTGGGGACTCACCTCCCTTATGGGGACAAAATGGCGGTCCCCATAAGGGGGATCATTAATTTTAGGGTGAAGACTTGGTTAGGTTTAGGATTAGGGTTAGGTTAAGGGTAAGGGTTAGGGTTAGGGTTAGGCATGTGTTGGTTTTGGTTAAGGTTAGGATAAGTCTCCAGGAAATGCATGTAAGTCAATGTAATGTCCCCTGAAGTGATGTATACATGGTGTGTGTCAGACTGAGAGGCTCAGTGAGCTAAAGGACTCTCAGCGTTATCTCAGTGGGTCTCAACGTTTTGGTCACCATTAATGTAAACAATTATTTCCGAGGCACACGTTTATATGATCATTATAGATATAAAAAAATAAGAGAATAAATTAAAAACAGCTATGAAATACTATATGACAGTAAAACAAGAATACAGTTTAAAAGGGAGTGATTTGGAAAATATCCATAAAGAAAAAGTAAATCTGTTTCCAGGTCTGTTTCAAATGGGTTGTTGAGAGATGGTATCCATAGATCTCTTGATGTTGCTCTCAAAGTGCACCAGATTGATGCTTTCAACTTCAATATTTAAATATCTTCCCGGGGGAGCATGCCCCCGGACCCCCCTATATGAGGTCCACACACCACCTATAAAAATAGCACGTTACCCCCTGCTTACACCTATATGCCGTGAGCTGAGCCTTCATTGTAACAGTCGCGGGTACATTGTGTATATGCGTGGGGATTGTTTGCAGCAGAACATTCCTCTGTAGCGCCCGGAACATTAATGGGAAACCTTAAATGTTTGAGCACCCTCTATGAAACGTCAAGCTACCCCACAGCACCCCCAAAAAAAATCTCTGACGCCGCCACTGAGCCTGACTATTTGTGTTGGGGGGGCCCGACTTTTTTTTTTCTCCAAAGGAGGGGCCTGACAGAAAAAGTCTGAGGCCTGTACTACTTTAGTTTACCCGGCTAACTTCAGGGAAAACTCTGGATTACCGGTCCTACGACGCTGGTTCACTTCTTAGCGGGCTAGATCTCCATGGTAACTTATGCTGAACGGCTAGTCTGCTCCGGAGCAAGTTAGGTTCCAGGATAAGAGGTCGACTCAGGTGAAAGCACCGCCTGCTGACCAATCAGAGCTCAGTGTGCAGAGTTTAAAGCGATCAAGTCATATTACAGGAGAAAGGAAATACAGAAAAGCTGCCGTCGCAGGAAAGACGGCCGGCAAAAATCACCGACTGTGTGAACGTGAACATTAATAGAATATCACCTCCATCTTCAGAGCAATCTGACTATTATAACATTAGCGTTAAGAAGCTTACTTAAATATCTGCCACAACATAAGTAACCGGATCAGAGTAACATTAAGTACAGTCCGCGGCATATCACTTCATAATGTATCACATATCTCCTGATCTGAGTCAGCTGAGCCGTATCTGGCCGTGCAACACTCACAGTGTCACAGACTGTATGCAGAAGTATTATTTTAAGCAACACATTAAGTTGACGAAACACTCGAGTCAAATGTAATTAAGTCAGATCGTGTCTTAGACGGGCAGTGATATCATAAACCTGTTAATGTACGCATTCAAAACAGCTGTATTCAACTTGCAGGTGTTGCTTTTATCCTGGATAAAGTACTCAAAGGTGGGGTAGGTAAGTTTGAGAAACCGGCTCGAGATACACTTTTTGTATATTCCATGGAATGCTCTTAAACATCCCGATAGCAATGAATATCTTTGTGCTTCGTGATGCCCCGGTGGGTTCATCAGCGGAGAGGGTGTGGCTGTTCTGTCTGTGCTGCATTGGCTCCAGTGATTGCATTGATTGCAGTGACTCAGGGCACCTGGGTCTGGTGCCCTGCAGCTATTTAGAGCCTCTCTGCTCCTCTCTCTGCTTCTCCTGCAGCCACCCGGCTCTCATGAGTATACACAGTACTTCATTTGGAATTGTGCAAATAAACACCTTTTTCTACCCGTTGACGTCTCCTTTTTGTTGCGGCCTTTTGAGCCAGGTCGCAACACATGGGGGCTCGTCCTACGGGTTATTTTTAGAACGTTTGTGTCGTGCTCGGAGCACATGGCGTCATTGCGCAGCAGAGTAGTTGATGTGGTCCAGCTGTGTGCTGGCTCGGCGCTGCTATTTGGGGGACATCATGTTTTTTGGGTTTCAGGAAGCTTTGTGTCGTCAGGCTTTGTGTGCCAATCGGAAGGTAAGATGTTGCTGCTTGTCACGCTTTTGTAAAGAGGTTTCCCCGCTAGGCGTCAGTGCCGTTTCCCCTTGGGTTGCGTCCGTTTGTTTTTCCATAGTGTTGTGGTTAGTGTCAGCTGTTTCCGGGCATCTGTCTCGGGGGCATATCCGCGTGAGTTCTTGGTGTTGCCTGCGTGCAGGTCGCTCCATAACTCCGCCGGGTTCCAGTGCGTAGTTATCCGCCGCAAGCCACATGAAGACTAGGTGAGATTAGTAAGATTTTGGTTAAGCAGTTAGAGGGAACATTCTCTGTTGGGTCTTTTGCCCAGGCGTGTTGACGGTTTAATACTTTGCTTTCTGATTGGGTATAGTAATATATTATGGCTTTCTTTGCCGGCGTTTGTGGATGCGCCCTCAGTGTCCTTCTTAGATTGCCAGAAGGCGCAGTTGGTCGAAATAGCAGAGCACTATGAAATTGCTGTTGTAGGGAGCAAGCGGAAACATGAGATTAAAGCGGTCATCTTTGTTTGAGCAGGGGGTGTTGCAGAAGAGCGAGTCTGGTGCGGCAGGGGTTCGTGCCGGTAGTGGTTCAGACAGCTGGTTTGACCATGCAGTTTGATCAGGAGAGGTTGAGGGGTTGAGGTTGAGGGGTCAGCAGCAGGAGGCGGAGAAGCGTTTAGAGGTGGAGAAGGTGCTGGAGGTGGAAAAGATGAAATGTGAGGTGGAACATGCTAGATTACGGCTGATTGGAGAGGGCAAGCTTCCTTCGGTGGGGGATGGTTCTGATAGGTCGGCATCAGGTAGTGGCGATATTATCTCTTACTTGGGGTTAGTGCCAAAGTTTAATGAGCATTTTTTTTACTCTATTTGAACGCGTCGCTGCGGCAAGAAACTGGTCAGATTCTGAAAATGCTTTGGACTATGCTAGAGTAAAATCAGCGGTGTTAAAATCATAAGAACTGGTTCCTGAAGCGTATCGTCAGAAGTTGGGTCAAGGGGGATAAGCAGACACATGTGGAGTTTATCCGTGATTTGACTTCTCATTTTCAGCGGTGGTGCGCGGCAGCAAAGGTTGCCAGTTTTGACGGTCTTTGTGAACTCAATGCATTGGGAACAATTTAAAGATGTCATCCCTCAGCGTGTGGCCACTTATGTAAATGAGCAGAAACCTTCCACCGCGCTGGAGCTGCTGAATTAGCGGATGATTTTGTGTTGACGCATAAGGGCAGTTTTACTGAGAAGTGTTCTCGGGGTGATTGCAGAAGATGGTGGCTAGTCCCGCGGTGGTGGAAAGTTTCCACCGGGCTCCTCCCGTAGAATTGCAGGTCCGGGGCGACCCGAGGGCAACAGAGTGGGCCAATGTCATTATTGCCGAGAAGAGGGTCATTGGAGGGTTCAGTGTCCGTTGCTGGAACCTGAGGGGAAGCCTCGTTCTTCATCACATGCTCCAGCCATGTGTTGTTCGGCCGTTTGGTTAAAAAGCCGCAGGGTGTAGGCTCGGGCATGGTGCCTGACAAGAAGCTGGTTTGTGCCGCCTTGGATGTGGGTTCTGTTTTTGAGCCGTTCATAACTGAAGCCGTTGTATTTGGTAGTGACAAGTATGTTCTGATTAAGGTGTTGCGTGACACAGCAGCTAGATACTCATTTATTGCTGAGTCAGTGTTGCCTTTTTCGACAGACTGGATTTTGTGCTGATGAGGGGCATGGAGATGGGCTTGATTCCTGTGCGACGTCATACGGCTGGATTGTGAGCTGGTACGGGGAGTTGTGTCTGTCGGCGTGCGTCCCGCGTTGCCACTTGATGGGGTACAGATGATTTTGGGCAACGATCTTGCTGGTAGTGCTGTGTGGGCGGGTGTGCCACCGCCTGTGGTGGTTTCCAGGCCGGTGGCATCTGTGGAGCCAGATGAGAGCGGTTTGCCATTTCCAAGTGTGTTTCCAGTTTATACTGTTACGCGTGCGCAGAGCCGTAGGATGTCTACTGACCTACCTGTTTCGGAGTGTAGAAAAAGTGGTCCAACACGGTCCTTGGACTTTGAGATCGAGACGGAGAAGAAGAAGAGGAGGCCGAAAAAGAGGAGGCCAAAGGAGGTCGGCGAGGCCAATGAGCGCCTACATGCTGTGGCTCAACGCCAGGCAACCCAAGGAGGAGTGGGACATAGAGGCAGTGGAGGCGAAGAAGCAGTACGAAATCGCAAGAGTTCAAAGACAGCGGCGGAGGAGGAGCGTCCTCCAGTCCTAAGAAGGAAAGTAAAAAAGTGGAGGCAAGGCGTGTCGTGGACCCCTTTGTGGCCCCGTCTTAAGGGGGGGGCTGTGATGCCCCTGTGGGTTCATCAGTGGAGAGGGTGTGGCTGTTCTGTCTGTGCTGCATTGGCTCCAGTGGATTGCAGTGACTCAGGGCAGCTTGGTCTGGTGAGTATAGACGGTACTTAATTTGGATTGTTTGTGCAAATAAACACCTTTTTCTACCCGTTGACATGTGTCTCCTTTTTGGTTCCTCCAAAATGACCGACCCCACCTTAAGTCATGGATGTTTAAAGTTTAACTTCTTCATATTTGTCTAATATTATAGTTCTCTTTTCATTCAGGGAGTATGACGCTAAGCTGTCAGTGCGCTTGTCCATGTTTGTGATTGGTCAAATGTAACCCCGCCCCTTTCATGTGAACGCGCACTCAGAGAAACCCTGGCTTGAGTTACCGAGTTGATGCCAGCGTCGTAGGACCGCTTAGCGAGATCGCGTTTGTTTTGGGTTAGTTAAGCCAGATAACTCAAACAGATCCAGGGTCTGTTGAACTGGATTCGTAGTACAGGCCTCAGCTCAATCAAATGAGATACAAGAAAATAACAACAAAAGGACAAATCCTGCTATCCTATCTTAATTATTTCAACACTAATAAAGACGTGGGAAGTTTTCTCTCCCACTACCCGCACCCTGCTGACGTTTCACTTCCCGTCCTCCCCAGGCCGTCTGCATAATGCCAAACCGCTCAGTGCCAAACCTCTCCATCCCACAGACTGCTGAACAAAGCAATCTGCCGTCCAGACCGGCTCCATTCCCAGTTTCATCCCAGCGCCTCGGAGACGGCACACAATGCATTGAAAGACTTTAGAAGCATTAGGAACCATGGGAAGGCCTTCAGATTACACAGCATGTAATGGATGGGTGTGTCAAACAGTACAAGTACACTAAACTGCCCCATATTCCTATTTTAGTTGTCCTTTAAAGCATTGTTGACAGCCATGACATGTATTAAGCAACTTCCTAGAGGATAACTTTTGTCCCTGTAGTATCACGGGACAAAATAGCCACATCAGACACATGATATCTCGCCTGAATTCTTAAGAATTCATGCCCGCGGTGGACACTTTCTTTCAGTATTTCAGTCCTAACTGTACACTTTGCTCTTTGCAGTAGCTGTCATAGAAAACATATTTGTGAAATAAGTTTTAATGAGACTTAACTGTAGGTCAAAAAGTCAGCTCTTGCATGATATATCTCATCCTCTAACTGGGCAGATTCCCATTGAATTAATGCAGAACATTCATGATCCAAAGGTGGACATATTTGAGCATGAATGCCGAGGCTCTGTTGAACGCCAAATAGTATTCATGTCCTTTGTTTGTAGTGACCATTGCAGGGCTTTCCAGTGCTACGTTAGGCCGCCACAGAGGAGTCCAGTTTCAACATCGTTAATGTCCGCCAGCGAAGGCGACCGCACTCTCGACCTAATCGTTGAGTCAACTGATTTTTTTGGGCAGGTTTTCCCTTCACCACTTCCCCTGATTAATACAGTGCGTCAGGTGGCTCACCTTTCATGAGCTGCTTTCTGAACCCTCTTCCAATGCCCACTTTCCCTTAGGCGCAAGAAGCACTCAGATATTTAAGTAGAAATAATACAGAATAAAAATACTCTGTAACAAGTATATACAGTAGGTCATCAACATATACTTAAAGTACTTATTGTGCATATTATTCCATTTTATAATCATATTAAATTACTGGATTTTCACCATTTCTACTGCAGCTGGATATCTTCACCTATAATTATATATCATAGTTTATTTATTAGTTATTTCATATTTGGTTTTAGCTAATAATCTGAATCTCACTTGACAGGCTAAGGGGCGGGACATCTCTAATCGGTTGACTAATCACAATAGAGCCGTCCAGCTAACCAATCAGAGCAGACTGGGCTCTGGTTTCAGACAGAGGGTGAAAAGCGGTGCTGCAGTAAAATAAATAATGGAGTTAAAACGACAATATATCTTCCAAATTGTAGTGGAGTACAGTAGAAGTATATAGTAGCTGAAAATACACAAGTACAAGTACCCTGGAAACGTACTTAAGTATGATAATTGATTAAATGTACTTCACTACATCCCACAACTGCATCGAGGAAGTATTTGCCACAGGAAAATATTCGAGCAGTGTCCATTACCGAAGCTTTTACGAAAGTCGTGCAACGAGCCAAGAAAGTTTGAGTGTGCCGCAGTGCGAGGACAGCGACCAGGGAGAGCTGGAACAGGCAAAGCTCTGGACAAACAAAAGCCTGTGTCGCCACTTTAACAGCGAGCTGAGGGTGAACACATTTCATAATGAAATGCGCACCGAAGCCCAACCTACGCAGACACTGACTCATTGTTCCCCGTTGGGTTCTGGTGGATTCTGGCTGCGAACCGGAGAAAGTGATCGCTCATTAGTTTCTCCTCGTTCCTGTCTTACTCTTTTATCTGTCTGTGGTTATCCTCCCCCCTCCCCCTCCCTCCTCCCTCTCTCTCTGTGTCTTTCTCTCTGCAGCGGTACAATGTCTGCAGCCTCCTTCCTGCGTCACTTCCCTTCCTGGTCGGCTGTCATGTAAACACAAGCTCTCACAGAAAAACAAGCGCCACAGTCACATGGGAGCTGCTATGACCACATTCAGCCAGCGGAAATACAACTTCCACAGCTGGTTGTTTTGAGCTCACGTTAAGGCAGATCATTCACCGACAGGAAGAAAGTAAATGCACCGCTACTTCAATTATTCAGCAAACGCAGACCAGAGAATAATGGGCGTAATACCTTAGGACAGCCTTCGATGCTGGAGATTGAAATAATAAAACGTTTCTGTAGCAGTGCTGTTACATCGTCATTTTATTTGTATGTTCTTATTATTGTACTGTATGATTTTTTAAATTATTATTATTTAAATATTTTTCTAATTCTTGTTCAGAAAGTATTTTCATTTTCTGTTTTTGTTCAAAAATGTTTATGAATATTTTTGTATCGATATCATAATTTAACAAAGCTTAAGTAATACTGTGTGTCATGATGGTCATGCCAATAAAGCTTTTTGAATTGAATGGAGAACACAGGTCTAGCTCATACACTGGTCTAGCTGCATACATTGGGAAGATGAAAGGAAAATGAATACGAGAAAGTAATTAACACACACTTTTATACTCAAATTAAATCTATTTGATGAGAGGAGGTGAGCACAAACATCTGACGGACACACGAGCAGCCTGTGACGCAGATGGGACACACACACACACACACACACCATGTATACATCACTTCAGGGGACATTACATTGACTTACATGCATTTCCTAGAGATTTATCCTAATCCTAACCCTAACCAAGTCTTCACCCTAAAATTAATGACCCCCCCTCATGGGGACCTCCAATTTGTCCCCATAAGGGAGGCGAGTCCCCACACGTGACTATGTAAACAGATGTAGGTCCCCACAAGTATAGTAATGCTAGTACACACACACACACACACACACACACGTCACCAATCTGAGGTCCAGGCTCGTTGGTGGAATTCCTCGCACATAGGTTTGCCAAACAGTGCTCCTTAGAGGCGGAAACGACAGCTTTAGAGCTCTTAAAGTTCACTTCAAGAGACGGATGGATTTGTTCTCGGCTAATAAGGCCAAACACAGCAGGATTATTGCAAATGTCCTTATAATGTAAGGGCTGGAGGACCGCAAAGCTCATGTTGTACTTGCCACGGTGCCACACCAAAAGGAAAAGACAGATGTGGTGAGGTTTCAATACACAGGTGACGCAAAGTGTCTACTGAAACAGGAACCAGCTTCCAACACGGTGTTAATATCACTTCCCTGAACCCCATTTCGTTTAGTTGAAGTTTACTGAGAACATGCCGCGGTTTAAGAGTCTAATTCTTAGAAACACTGGCTTGTTATTGTCAATTATTCCCTAGTGGGTCATTGTTGGGCTGTTACATAATGTTGTTCCCGATCCGAAAGCCCATACCACGTATTGCACCTCCTCGATTACTATGGAAGCAGCTGTGTACTACTGTGTGATTGAAATGTGACACACCCGTAGGAAATTAAAACCCATCTCCGCAGTTCCTCTTAGTTTTTAGCTTATTTTAACTCCTTCTCGTCACTGTTTTGAATCACTTCTCTCAATAACTTTGATTTAGCGGAAACTAAATTCTCTAAAAACCCACGTCCGACAAGACAGTGGGGAAAGTAGGGAAGCTGCAAAGAGACATACATTGGGTGGAGGAGACCAAAACAGAGCAACATGAGAGCTAAATTGGACTTAATCAGGTTGACTTCAAATGTTCCCCTTTATGCGTAAATAAATATAAGCTTGAGCTATTTCGTTGAATTAGTGAAAACGTATTGATGATGAAATTGTCAGTTAATTTAAAGTCGATCGACGTAGCGATTCATTAGCAAACCTAATTGGTACTTCAGTGATTTGTTAAGGAATGGTAAGTGTTATTGTCTTGGGTTGGGATATTGAAATGTTCCTACTGCATCTGCGTCATACTGCCTTAAAATAAGCTGAGGCTGGTCAACACGATGACAGATCTATTGATGTGTTGATACATGTTTGGGATTCGACAGAAGCAAAGCCAGTAGTGATTGCGTAACGTTTGAGGCTGCCATATGTCAATCAGGCTGAGCATGACAATCAAAATAGTTTCCTCTTATCGACGTGTAACTTCACCAGATGCTGAGTCAGATGTCTGCCATCCTTTTTACATCAGCTGATGCTTCCTCCAGCCTGAGAGTCGGCATCTCCGGAAGAGCCACTTACAATGTACTGCATTTGGGAGCGATTCCTCTTCCTGCCGCAGGAGACTGGATCTGTGGCCAGAATTACACTGTTTGAACTCTGTGTCATAGCCTCAAAACACACAGATGTTTGTGTGTGCGTGCGTGTGTGTGTGCGTGTGTGTGTGTTTGCGCAATAGCAGGAGCAGGGAGGCAGTATTCTTGTTTCCCTCCCTGGCAAATTGGTGCTGCGTTTCCAAACATCACGCAGCAAGAAAATGAGCTGGCTTTTAAGCAAATAAGTGACGCGTAAAAGCTATGACGTTCGCAGCCATATTGACATTTAACACGCAGTTTAATCCGACTTTGCAGCATGACACATAACGGGGTACCTTGTTTTAGCAGAGGTGGTAAGTGTACTGTACTAGCCTACTTGAGACTTTACTTGAGTATTTCCATTTTATACTACGTTGTACTTCTACTCCACTTCAAGTCAGAGGTAAATGGTGTACTTTTACTACATTTATTTAATACCTTTAGTTACTTCACAGATGTGGATGAATGATGCGAAATATAATAAAGTGTTAAATCAGAGTTTAGTTCCAGCTGGAGTAAATCCACCAGCTACCCTGCAGTCTACAAAGCCATTCAGACTAGCTGCACCTTCACCAGCTTTGAGAACACTTTCATGATCAATCATTATAAAACATATATTATTCTGAAATGGACCAATCTGCACAACGACTTTAAGTATATTTTGATTCTAAAAATATAAAATTATATTTGAATGCAGGACTTTTACTTGTAACATAGTATTCCTACAATCTGGTGCTTCTACTTCACTCAAGTACACGATCTGAGTACTTCTCCTACCACTGCGTATTACCTCTAACTACGTCTCTCACATATCCCACTGCGATACGCCTCCAACTTGCTGTAAGCGTCACATAAAGCATCAACAACAAAGAGGCGGTATGTTTCCAGTCAAGCCCGGAGCGCCTGTACACCGAACATCGACACAATGTTGTCCTCCATGCTCCACAGCTAAGGCCTTTATTCCCCACTTGTTTACTCCAACTTCAATTTCTATCTGCGCAACACCACCTGGAATGCGGACACTGCGTGGCGAACTATAAAAACGCACATGGCACAAGATCAAGAATCCCATACATTCAGGAAAACAAATAGTCCTCTCTCAAACAAACACACTTTGTCCATGAATAAAGCAGACTAACGCAACACAAGTGCGCAACGAACGCAACTGCGCCATGGAAGCAACGCAGAACCGATCCCAGATCAGCTGAGATGTTGGAAATAACTTCACTTACGCGTCAAAGGTGATCATCTTTTGCTCCGGGATGAAATATGCCACTCACAGCAGGCGACATTTTCCTCCTGTTTTAAAGTGCGTGTCATCTGGCAGGTGCAACTTCGAATAGAGACGTCCCGGTGCAGTGAGTCCTGTTCGGGCTGATTCGGGTAGGCTCGGTTCTGCTCGGCTCCACTGACCATGACTGCGTATACTTCCCCTTCTGCTCCATCAGCCAGCAGCTCCACTGTGTTCCTGCCTTTTCATTATCTCATGTCCATGTGACACAGCCTCTGTCAGTGGAAACTTAAAGGGACCTCCCACGTGATGATGCGCGTTCACGCCTGGCACACGTCCCTTAGAAATAAGATGTTACGCCTCTAATAAAAGTCAACCTTCAGACTGCTGCTACCCTGTTCTTACCGGAACCATGATGAGGAAGAGGAGGATGATGCCCTTACCGTTGGAAATGAAGATGACGATGTTTACAGACATGAGGAGGATGGGGATCAATGAAATACATGTTAGTGCTGTGATGACATGGTGAACAGAAACTAAATAACTGTAACAAGAACAGGTTATTTAAACACATTTATATTCAGATTCACATTCATAATACCACATATAGTCAACAAATAATATATCACGAAAGGCTTATTATTATATATAATAATTTGTACTTCTGCCACCTCTGATCTTAACCTATAGGTTATGATCAGAGGTGGGAGAAGTACTCAGATCTTGTACTTGAGTAAAAGTAGAAGTACTCAGATCTTGTACTTGAGTAAAAGTAGAAGTACTCAGATCTTGTACTTGAGTAAAAGTAGAAGTACTCAGGTCTTGTACTTGAGTAAAAGTAGAAGTACTCAGATCTTGTTCTTGAGTAAAAGTAGAAGTACTCAGATCTTGTACTTGAGTAAAAGTAGAAGTACTCAGATCTTGTACTTGAGTAAAAGTAGAAGTACTCGATCTTGTACTTGAGTAAAAGTAGAAGTACTCAGATCTTGTACTTGAGTAAAAGTAGAAGTACTCAGATGTTGTACTTCAGTAAAGTAGAAGTACTCAGATCTTGTACTTGAGTAAAAGTAGAAGTACTCAGATCTTGTACTTGAGTAAAAGTAGAAGTACTCAGATCTTGTACTTGAGTAAAAGTAGAAGTACCAGAGTGTAGGAATACTCTGTCACAGTAAAAGTCCTGCATTCAAATGTTGCTCAAGTGAAAGTAGGAAAGTATTCTCATCAAAATATAGTGAAAGTAGCGACAGTGAAAGTAGTCATTGTGCAGATTGGTCCATTTCAGAATAATATATATATATGTTTTATAATGATTGATCATGAAAGTGTTCTCAAAGCTGGTGAAGGTGCAGCTAGTCTGAATGGCTTTGTAGACTGCAGGGTAGCTGGTGGATTTACTCCAGGTGGAACTAAAGATTTAACACTTGATTATATTTCACATCATTCATCCACATCTGTGAAGTAACTAAAGGTATTAAATACATGTAGTGGAGTGAAAGTACACCATTTACCTCTGAATTGTAGTGGAGTCGAAGTACAAAGAAGCATAACATGGAAATACTCAAGTTAACTACTATCTACGAAGATGATGAAGATGTCATGTGTTGATGAAAGGGATGAAGATGATTAAGCTTCTTTGTTGTCTTTTCCTTTCTTTTGAAATGAGATCATGCTGTGTGTGTGTGTGTGTGTGTGTGTGTGTGTGTGTGTATGTGTGTGTGACATCATAGGCTGACTAACACTGTGGGGAAACACTGTTGATCTCACGTCAGAGACGGACTGACGGACAAAGACAGACAAAATCCTCCGTAAAACCTACGCAGATCCAATACATCCTATAATATAATAATGGGTTCAAAACGTTAATGAAGTAAAAGTATTATTTTTTGAAAGTGTTGTCAATGTATAGCACCTGTTGTGTTAGTTAATGCGGCTTAAATAAGGACAATACTGTCAATATGTATTCCTGCACTTTGTCTACTTGTCTTTAAGAGCCTCCTCTGTCCTCCACTCGTTAACTGTATTAATGGCACTTGTTTGAACTTAAAGGTGGGGTAGGTAAGTTTGAGAAACCGGCTCGAGATCGCTAGAATTTGAAAATACACAACCGGAGAAAATCTGCCACTTCCTTACAGAGCCCCGCCTCCAACACACACGAACGCGCACATGACCAATGAGGGCACGAGATCAGTTTGTGCCCCGATGGAAGGCTGACAGGCAGGTAGGCCATCCAATCCGTTTAGCCGGGCCGGCTAAATGGATTGGTTGTACTTTTTACAGTATTACGGCTTCTACAGATGACATTTTTTCATGTATTTTTTTGTCAAAGCACTTCAGATATTCATTGCTATCGGGATGTTAAGAGCATTCCATGGAATATAACAAAAAGTGTATCTCGAGCCGGTTTCTGAAATGGTGCCATTGGAGTTTTCCGTCTCTCTTGTTTACAATCACATGTTTTTCTTAAGAAGATGACCTTTGTGTGCATGAGGACTCATCACAGTTCATTAGAAAGCATTACTCAGGACTAAAAGCCCTGTGAGAAAACAAATGACTTAAGTATGATTGAGAGGTTCAGTTCTACAAAAACAATCACAACAGTTCAATCGAATTCAAATCTGATGTGCACTACAAAAACATGTTCAGATGTACACGATCGGACATAGCCAGTGTAACTCTGAGGATAAAACCATTCTCGTATTCTCAGTGTCTGGGTTTATATCCTCTCTAATGAAACTTGACGAGCGCCGTTCAATTTGCAGTAAGTGAAAGCAGCACTGTGCCAATGCTGGGCGTTCACTCGGAAGAAAAACACCATTATCATTCAATCCACGTCAGCACGAAGAGGTCCACCCGCAGATGATTCATCCGATATTATGTAAATAACACATTTTAAATAAAAAAACAGGGAGGGTCAGGCTGTAACTGTGTTGTTTCCCACTTCCCCCAGGCGTCGTCACTGCTCTGTTTAACAAGCAATGTCATGTATTGTTAATATGATGAAATCAAGTTTTTTAGTCCTGTGGCTTCTACAATTAATGATGTTATTGTCTTGATATCAGCAACCTAAAAAGTGGATATTTTATATTGTTATTACTGATAATTTTATCGTGTATTAATGTATTTGTTTTCTTGCTGTCTGATTTCCAGCACCTGCATTACAAGTTAAAATGAATAAGTACTTTATAATACAGATTATAATAAGGCAGAGTGGTTAAGAGTGGTCACATCACCGACGGGTGAAAGATAGTGTTTTGGTAACACGGGGTGTTCAGGTAACACTTAAAGACTTTGTTATGGAGCGCAAAGCAGAGTAGGGGGCTAGTACACCCTCCTGAGAGTCTGATTGTGGATGTCATGCGAGCATAACATGGTGAAAACAATCAGTCTAAATTAACAATCGGGACGGAAATGTTCGGATTCCAAAGGGAGGTTCTGTGAATAAATTAAAAATCAAGAACCGAAATAATTGAACTATTCATATCTTAGACTGCACGGTAACTTTTAATGTTTATTTTATTAGCTTTTCTTTTTAATGACTGTTTTTTAAATGCCATTTTCTGAATGTCTTTCATTTTTGTTTTTCTTTTAATGTTTCTTTATTATCTTTTACTGTTTTTAAATGCCTTTGTCTGAATGTCTTTCATTTTTGTTTTTCTTTTAATGTTTCTTTTATTATCTTTTACTGTTTTTAAATGCCTTTGTCTGAATGTCTTTCATTTTTGTTTTCTTTTAATGTTTCTTTTATTATCTTTACTGTTTTTAATGCCTTTGTCTGAATGTCTTTCATTTTTGTTTTTCTTTTAATGTTTCTTTTATTATCTTTTACTGTTTTTAAATGCCATTGTCTGAATGTCTTTCATTTTTGTTTTTCTTTTAATGTTTCTTTTATTATCTTTTACTGTTTTTAAATGCTTTTATCTGAATGTCTTTCATTTTTGTTTTTCTTTTAATGTTTCTTTTATTATCTTTTACTGTTTTTAAATGCCTTTGTCTGAATGTCTTTCATTTTTGTTTTTGTTTTAATGTTTCTTTTATTATCTTTTACTGTTTTTAAATGCCTTTGTCTGAATGTCTTTCATTTTTGTAAAGCACCTTGAATTGCCTGGTGCTGAAAGGTGCTATATAAATAAACTTGCCTTGCCTTGCCTTAAGATATTGTAAATATGAATCTTGAAAGCTTGTTACTATTGGTCAATGCATTAACATTTCGTATTGAACTTAGGGCATCTGATACATAATCTAATAAGGGAGAATTTAAGCAGAGGATAAAGTGAGTATTGTTCGACTCTATAATACATTTCGGTAAAAGAGGGTCCTTTCAACTGGAATAGAGCTACGTTCACATTACTCATCGGATGATTCATCCACTCTGTGAATTGTCGTGAAAGATTGAGATCACACAGAGAGGTGATTCTGAAAAGCAGACTCTCTTTGTTTCAGAATTGAAAACCATGTATTTTTCCTTTTAATGTTTATTTTATTAGCTTTTCTTTTTTAATGCTTAATGTCTTTCAATTTTTGTAAAGCACTTTGAATTGCCTTGTGTTGAAAAGTGCTATATAAATAAACTGCCTTGCCTGCCTTGCCTTGCCTTGCCTTGCCTTGCCTTGCCTTGCCTTGCCTTGCCTTGCCTTTTTGCCTTGCCTTGCCTTGCCTTGCCTTGCCTTGCCTTGCCTTGCCATGCCTTGCCTTGCCTTGCCTTGCCATGTTTAACAGGTCAATGACTGTACCGTACAACATATCTAATATTTAACTTTATGACATCACAAAACAGGGCACAGCAAGGCAAGATATAGGACATCTTAAAACAGGGCTTTATATGATAAACAACAGGATAAACAACGGGACACAAACAAGGAAATTCAGCCTCGGGAGAACAAGATGGATAAAGGAAATTAAAATGTCACACAAGCAAAGTAAAGTGCATGCCGCGGCGGGTCATGTTTGAAGACACAAAAATAAAACAAAAGAGCAGACATTGTTACAATGAGTAACAATGAGTGAGAAAACAGTAGTGTACCCCTTTCACAGACGATGCAAAAATGTACAACTAAGTGCGTTGGATAAACAAATAGTAGTTGTTAAGATGTATAGAGAATTATTTGTGTTATATTTCACTAACTTGCTTTTGAGACCAAGTTGTCATTTGTCAAAGTTAGATGTGAAGACTTAATCTTAAGCACCGAAGACTTCCTTAATTATATCCCTATTTATTAGGGATAAGGAGTACCTAATAGTAAGATCTGCGTATATTTTAAAAATATGGTTATTGAAAACATATGATATATTATGCTGCATATGACACATTCGGCTTACTAACTGCATCATATTGCATACTCAATTGTATGCAAAACCAAACAGGGTGATAGTTTGATTGCAGATGTTTTGTTTTTTTGTACAGTTCATTTTATATTTAGGGAAAATATTAAATGGGCTGACTCCAAACCTAATTATGAATTTTCTTACCAATAATTACTTAAAAAGGCTATCAAAAGTAATTGTGTATTTAACAAATATTTAATCCGATTTTTTTCCTATACAATATATATGATATTCATTATGTTTTTGAATAAATAAAGGTGAAACAACAACAACAACAACAACATCAAACAGGGTGTACTGTCTCTTTAAGAGCTGTCAGTGCCCGCTTCTTGCCTCGCGCTGTCTGCTTGTTATTTTCTGCAACAAGATGGCTGTGGTTCCAGAGAGCGTCCTCACTTTCGGCGTTTTTAAATGGAGCTCTTACTCCTCTACATATTTACCAGAGTGAGTAATAAACAGGCTAGTTGGCCCCGGCGTATGCACATCATTTTGTGGTCAAAAGTGGTATTTTTATCGCTTCCATGCACCATTGTTTGTTCCAGCAGGGCCCGACCGGCCTAGCTCGTCTGCCGTCTGAGCTAACTAGCATTAGCATTTTTAGCATCAGTAGGGGCGTTTAGTATTGATAATCTACCGCCAGTTTGTTGTAAACAGTAGATTATAATGGGTTGTATGTTCACTTTAGTTCTGTTTGAATGTATACGTATTCATCACTGTCAATTACATCATTCAATTAATACGAGTTTGTCTCTTTTGAACTGCCAGGGTGCTTTGTTTACGTCAATTTTCTCGATTATAGCTTGTTTTGGAGCCTTTCTTGCCACGTATTCAGCAGTTTCTTCACAGCTTCACCCTAAAAGGCTTAGCCAACATTAGTTTCTTGTCTAAACACCCATGTTTTTATACATTTGGTTAAGCTATGTTCAGTCCGGCACCATAGTATGTCAAAAACGAGCGTCCACGTTAGCTCACGAGCTAGCAGTTAGTTAGCATTAACTAGCTATCTAAACAAATATAGCTTTGCTTTAGCATCAACAGCTAATGACTTTGTTTACCGGCTAAAGGCACATTGTGTTATACATTGAAAGGTCAAATTTTAAAGATGATATTAACAGATAAACACTCAAAATGTTAACATGTGATGTCCCGCATAGTTTCACATCATGTGCCTGTTGCTGGTTCAGCATGTCAATATGGGACCAATCAGACATGTGTCAGCGATTACTGGAAGTTAAACAAAACACTCTTATTTATTAGATACTGAATTTAAAATGAAAATGTGTATGTATGTTACTGGTTCAGCACTCGATCAGATACAGGCTAGCTTTAGCTGATGTTAATTGTATCTAGACGGACAGACAGACAGATGGATACTTTATTGATAACAAATTGGGAAATTATTGTTACAACAGCAGTGCATTAAAGTATTTTTAAAAGGTGGAATAAAGTATAAACATAATACCATATAAAATAAACTGCAAATATTAAGATATCCACAGTAGAAAAGACACAAAATACCACAAAGAAAACACAATATAATGTATTCTGGACAATTAAAATGTTCTATAATAGACCAAAGTACTGCAGCAATGTACTTATAGAGTTATACTACAATAGCAGAGACATATGATGGTATATACATCACAGATGTGCATGGTTATGGAGAGGGAACAACTATGGAGCAGATAGTTAACATCAACGGTGTGCTAGCTTATACTGACGTTATATCAGGCCTGCATAAGTAGTATTTATATGCCTTCCTTTATAGTTACTGCAAGTCAATACAAACACACCTCCATCCTCCCTTTCTGCCCCATAATGAAATGTGATTCCTAGATCATAACTGTGGCAGGAATGAAAACACTCTGCACTTCCTCTTCTTAGGAATATCTTGGTGGACAAACCTAATGATCAGTCTTCCAGGTGGTCGTCTGAGAGCAACTACCCTCCACAGGTAGGTCGTCTGCTATTTACACGAACTCTCTCTTATTCAATTGACCCCTCTCTGCCGGGTGAAGCCTAGACGTGTGCATTAAGAACACATTGTCCACTTTAGGCAGCCATGTTTGTTTATATTGTAGGTGGTTGATATCAGTATCACTTTCTTAAGAAGCTCAGGTCTCGTCAAGTTGGCCCCGAGTCGACCTTTGACTTTTTTTAGGAAATGTGAAACAAAGATCAGAGTTGATGCTGTATATTCAAAGTGATCTTATAAGTGTACCGTACTTTCCGGACTATAAAGCGCACCTGCATACAAGCCGCAGCAGCTAAATTGTCCGTCTGTCTTGCTCTCGTTCTGTCTCTCGGTTCCACTTTCACTTTGGCGCGCGACCTGTCTCTCTCTTTTCCGGCCTCCAGCTTTTCCTGCTGGAGCCCGCCGCTTAAAGGTGGCGGGGGCGGACCGGTCCTAGAGCCCGTAGTGTTTAAGGTGGTTCATTTTACCTGTACAATCCATAGATCTAGGAGGTTCCCTAGTGGCCGTTAGCTGCACAAAGAAAATGGGGGGGAAAAGTCGCGGCTTATAGTCCGAAAAGTACGGTAAGTGTAAGATAGAAACAGCACTGGATGTGACACTAGACTTGATGACGCAAGAGGAAAAGCAATTTTAAGACATCAAATTAGTTATCGCTATGTCATTTTCTGACATTTAAATGGTGTAATTAAATAATTTTTTTGAGGAAATTAAAGTATTCAGTAATATGTTTTATTATGTAATTGACGAGTTGCTCATTAGTACGCAAGTTTGTCTGCATTCTTCATACGACAAAAAAGTAGTTTTACCACACCGTCTCTTGAACTCTTCAGTAGTGTTGTGTCTGGCAGAGGTTACGTCTGAAGGTTGTCTGGTATTGCAAAAGGAAATGAAGCCTTTCGAAACAATGGTTAACCGGTTAGAAGGAGCTGTACGTATTTTGTTACAGACAAATGGAGTTTTAATGTGAGAGCAGGCTCTACCATCACTTGTTGCATCGTGACAAACTGGGCCTCGAAGAACCAGATCAAAGCCTGGCAGGAGAGTTTCTAAGGATTAAAAAGGTGGACAGTGAAGTTCATGCGAAAAGACTCAGCAGGAATTGAGTGGATCGAATATCTGTCTTTAATGAGAGAATGTGAAATCACGCGCTTTGTTAAATGCCTGCGACCAGTGACCGTTTCTCGATGGTCTCTCCTCTCGTTCTGGCCTAATTGCCACTGTTGATTTGTCACTGCATGTCCTGGCTTGTGAGAGCACCGCTGACATGTGGACTCGCCTCAGACTGCATATGATTTCCCGCTTGCCCGGTGCTGTAGATTGACCCGGCTGTAGTCGGATTGACTTCATATCTTCTCCCTCCTTTCTCTCTCTCTCTTTTCCTGCAGTTTTTAATCCTGAAATTGGAAAGACCGGCGATTGTTCAGAGCATCACTTTTGGAAAATACGAGAAGACTCACGTGTGCAACTTGAAGAAGTTTAAAGTGTTTGGTGGGATGAGTGAAGAAAACATGACAGAGCTTTTGTCCAGGTGAGGTGTCAATGCTTGCGTAAGTACAACCGTGTTTGTGTGTCTTTGTTACACAGACTTTGAGCGGCTTCGGTGTGAAAATCAGAGCCATTTGTAGCTTTTTGTGGGAGAGAAAGTATTTGAAACTTGTTGATGTAATCGACAACCTAAGCAGTAATACATCTGCAAGGAAGTTGAATCATTGCCGTCTAGTTTTAATCTGAAACCAGCGGATTGTTATCGGCACCAATATTGACCTTTTTATAGCCGTTTTCCATTGCAGGAAGTTAATGGCACGATGACCGATTAAGCATTGCTTCTGCTTTGAATTGTCCTGCTAATATTCAAAGTGGAACATTTGTGTATACGTGACTGGAAAGACGTCACCATCGGCCTTCTGTACACGCTGTTTGACAGGATGGGCAACAATGGGGAAAAAGGCTAATATTGATTCTCTCTCACATTGGCCTGTAATGACTTTTAAAACATTGGCTCATGAAACATAATGGACGGGCCCCGCCTGCTGTAGATGGACCGGAGAGAAGAGTAAAGACTGCAGTTTGTATGTTCTGGAAATACTTGACGCAATCCGAAATGTACTGTAATACTTTTATCAACGTACTTGGATCACACATTCCTGGAAGAGCTGTTCTGTAGGAAAGCATTTAGAGATGACTAAGCTATTCTTTGTCTATCTGATTTGTAAGTAGGGCTGCTCAATTAATCGTATTTAATCGCAATTATGGCTTGCAACGATTACGAAAACAACGTAATCGAAATAAAACGATTATTTTTTTGTTTTATTTTTATTGGTTTTTCAGTTCAATTATACTTAAAGTTCACGGTAATCAACTGTTAAAAACATACTGTTCAAATAATTTGATGTTTTCAAAGTAAATGGATAATCGTTTTTAATAATCGTGATATCAATTATTGACACAAATAATGGAGATTATGATTTTTGCCATAATCGAGCAGCCCTACTCGTTGCTGCTTTCAAAGCATCTACCAGGTGTGTTTATACCTGATAGTTAAGACATATATTGTATATCTGAATTGCTATAAAATACGGCAGTAAAAAGCTGCATGTTTCGATTATTTTATTCTTTCTGTTCCAGTGGCCTTAAGAATGACTACAATAAGGAAACATTCACCTTAAAGCACAAGATTGATGAGCAGATGTTTCCCTGCAGATTTGTGAAAATAGGTGAGAGCAGACGTGGTTTCTATCGGTCTCATACGTGGTGAACATGTCTCTCTTTTGACACTTCTTCTTCTCTTGCTCACAGTGCCCCTGATGTCTTGGGGTCCCAGTTTTAATTTCAGCATCTGGTACATTGAGCTGCACGGTATCGAAGATCCTGACGTGGTGCAGCCCTGCCTCAACTGGTACAGCAAGGTGAGAAACCGACGATAGTTAATTCTGTAATTGGACGAATGAATCAGGGCTCGAGAAACACGCTTAATTAGAAAAGCTACCTCCGAGATCTCCCCGAACAACACACATGTCCATGAGCAGGAAGACAAAGGATGCAATACAGAGGTGGGAAGTAGTGGAGTACAAATACTTTGTTACTGTACTTAAGTACATGTTTCTGGTATCAGTACTTTACCCCACTACTTATTTTTCTGACGACTTTTTACTTTTACTTCTTACATTTTGAACTCAAATACCTGTACTTTCTACTTCTTACATGTTGAACTCAAATACCTGTACTTTCTACTTCTTACATGTTGAACACAAATACTTGTACTTTCTACTTCTCACATGTTGAACTCAAATACCTGTACTTTCTACTTCTTACATGTTGAACACAAATACCTGTACTTTCTACTTCTTACATGTTGAACTCAAATACCTGTACTTTCTACTTCTTACATGTTGAACACAAATACCTGGACTTTCTACTTCTTACATGTGAACCCAAATACCTGTACTTTCTACTTCTTACATGTTGAACACAAATACTTGTACTTTCTACTTCTCACATGTTGAACTCAAATACCTGTACTTTCTACTTCTTACATGTTGAACCCAAATACCTGTACTTTCTACTTCTTACATGTTGAACACAAATACTTGTACTTTCTACTTCTCACATGTTGAACACAAATACCTTTACTTTCTACTTCTCACATGTTGAACACAAATACCTGTACTTTCTACTTCTCACATGTTGAACTCAAATACCTGTACTTTCTACTTCTTACATGTTGAACCCAAATACCTGTACTTTCTACTTCTCTCATTTTCCAAACAGCTGGTTCCTTTAGTCTGAATGTGTGTTTGGTGCGTGGTCATTATTTACAGAAGCACGTTGCCCATAAACTACATATCCCACAATGCATCTCAAATTTGACTTTTTTCTCAGAACAAGTTTTTTTCTCAGAATTTGATTTTTTTTTTAATTAATTTTGTAACATTCTCACCGAAGAGACTTGCAATGATTTGCCCTAGACTTCTGCTTTCAGACGTAGTTAATTATGAAGTTATTACCCTATCCGATAATAATCCAATGCAGAGGCAATGATGTAATATAATACATTATTTTATATATATTAAATATTTATATATGTATTTTGATATAGTCTTAAAGTTACAACCGGCCCTTTGAGTGCAACAATAATGCTGATGTGGCCCGCGAAGAAATTGAGTTTGACAACCCTGCACTATTTGTATAGCACAAAGACAGAAAACACAATATTAGAACAATATTAAAATAAAGATAAAACATCAACAACAGTGATCCTAATGAAATTGAAGTAAAGCTGACAGTTAACCCAAATGAAAAGCCATATTAAAAAGATAGGTTTTTAATTTGCTTTGAAACATTTCAAGGGCGTCTGCTGCTAATCCCTTTGAGTCTGTGGTCGTTCTTTCTCTATCTGCATTAACGTGTTTCCTCTCCGTTGTTCCCTCGCAGTACAGAGAACAGGAGGCCATCCGCCTCTGCCTGAAGCATTTCCGACAGCATAACTACACCGAGGCCTTTGAGTCGCTGCAGAAGAAGACCCGCATAGAGCTGGAGCATCCGATGCTAACTTACCTGCACGACCGCCTGGTGCTGCAGGGAGACTTCGACGACTGTGAGGAGCTCATCGACAAAGCTGTGGGAGGTAACACCTGATGGATCGAGAGTCAAGATTACTTTTTGCGAAATAAAGAAATAACAAGACAATTTTACTCAAATGAAACGGCTGCTTGGGCACCGGTAAGCAAACCTTGCGCGGGAAAAATGTTCAGTGTCCAGGCAACAATATCATTTATTTTATTGTATCCCAAAAATACAATACATAAAAAACAATGGATTCGCCTTTCCTGTGTTTCCGCATAATCACCAGGTGCCCTAAACTGCCTTCTAAATAAGCATTAAGAATGACTTAAACTCAAATTATAACGATAAGTATTGAGTAATTAAATATGCATAAATGTTTAATTACTAAATCTTTGTATGGCTCCAGCACAAAGAATTCCTTTTTTCCGCTGCCTTAGGTCTTTCGGGGCGAGTAGACAAGTTCTTCTCCTGTTTTTTACATCTGTGATTCTGACTGTTGTACAGTTTTGCAATACGACATGGTACACGTGTTCATCTCCTGCTTTAAAATCAAAAAGCTCCACCAGTGGAAAATCTCAAGCTAAAAGATTGCAGTTCAGCCCTTTTTTGAGAAGCAGAATCAGCCTAACATAATACCATAAGGCGCTTTATAAGAGTACTTTTCGCAGTATAGTTCCAAAAATGTGCGTTCACACGTTCACACCAAAAAAATCTGGAACTAGAACAGGTACTTTCATGGGAGAAAGGTTCCCATTTCTGATTGGCTGGGCGGATTGCAAACCACACCCCGTAAATCTCCCAAAACGTTTGTGAAGCCGCCATTTTATTTTCCTTGAATTAGCATTATTAGCATTATTAGCATTATTAGCATTAGCATTAGCCCATCGCACAAACGGAGAGAGACTAACTTATGGCAACACAAAATAAAACATGGGAGCGGTGGAGATGAGGTGTCGGCGTTCTGGCGATTTACTCGGAAGGCTTCAGTAGAAGCTGCTGGGAGTCCCAGCAGCTTCTACTGAAGCCAGTCCCCAACTCCGGGGACTTCCGGCCGGGGACTTCGGGTGGCAGTATACGCCGTGAAGTGGTTTGCGGCCTGCCAGTAAAGCAGAAGAAGAAGAAGTGACGTCAGCGGCTCCATTTGCCTAATCCTCCCTCAGGGACTTATTCCGGTGTGTTAGTTCATCAGAACTAAAGAGTTCTGATGAACAAAGTTCTTCAGTGATTATGTTAAATGTTCTTGTATCGTATCTTGATGTCTGTCCTGGTTTGATGTTGCAAATGGAGCTGCTGTGATGCAAGAAACATTTCAGACTTGACCTCACAATAAAATATCATCGTATCAGTTTCTGCTTGCATTAACTGTACATTTTGGTTTATTGATTATCTTTTTCTAGACGGGCTGTTCAACCAGTACATCAGCCAGCAGGAGTACAAGCCCCGGTGGAGTCAGATCATCCCCAAATGTAACAAAGGTACCCAAGAAATCAACCGAGACGACATGACGAGTGAGACCATCTACTCAAGTGGGGAAATACTCCCATCACATTTCCGCATGTGACGTCTCAGTGGCCTTGTAGCTAAAACTCCCTCCTGTCCTCTGCTCACTCCACCTCTTCAACATTATCATTCTTCCTCATCTTCCTCACGCTCCACCTCCTCCTTCCTCTTCTCTCTGCAGGTGACGGAGACGACAACAGGCCCGGGATGAGGGGAGGACATCAAATGGTCATCGACGTCCAGACTGGTGAGACCATGGATGTTTAATAAGAACTGGATACAGCGTGGGGGGCGGGGTCTGCTCTTCCCTTTGAGAGCTGCTCATTGGCTCATGAGGACAAAATGGCCTGATATATTTGAGAGTGAAACGTCACAGATTACCCAGCATGCCTGGCTGTCGGAGCAGAATAACCCGTATGTGCGCTCACAGAGCATGCGCCCTTTAAGCCCCGCCCCCCGAGCTCCCACTCTCGGCTCAGTAGAATGAATGGAGAGAGAAAATACATCTAGATTCGGCTTTTAGTGCATTTTACAACTTTAAGGACCGAATTATTATAATAAGGGCTATAAAATAGTTCATGCTGGGTAGTTTATTTAGTTAAAAACAATTATCCGCTGATTTACAGACGTCTCTTTCCCAATGTTAGTCAATGGGGGGGAAAAAGTCTACCTGGGCCCAGTGACGTCACGGACTGATACGGAAATTGTAGTACCCGCCGTTTGGACACAACGAATATTTCCCTCAGAGTCCAGAGCACTTCCTGGGGGCTTGGGTGAGACCCAGGCAGCCATTGTTATGACTCTCGCTTTCTAACCGAAGCTCCCTGACTCATATCCTCCTACGCACACTCAGAAACTCTATCACTGTTTAATCAAATTAAGCACCCTTCACCGACCTTCAGCCCTTCTCTAAAAGGAAAAAGTCCTGAAGCAATCTCCTTTTTAAGAGCTCGCGAAGACTCTCTTTTGGACTGAGACACGCTTTGTTTTTAGTATCAGCCGATGTTGTACTTTCTGTACTTTTCCTGCTGGCGATCTAAAACCAAAAGCCTGATTGTGAGAGCGCTGGAAGAAGTTATTTTCATCCCTCTGACGTACACAGTGACTTCTGTGTTTTTGATTTAGCAGTTTGTTTTGTAGGGAGTGTAGGAGTGTATCATAGTAAATCAAATATTTTGTACGCCACGTTCTCTTACACATCTTGTCCACAGTTTCCCTATGTGTGACCGGCTCCATCGAAATCAGTCGCATTGACCCGAAGACA
>JAMFTG010001456.1:0-62500 GCA_023974075.1 Chaenocephalus aceratus | reverse complement strand
TTGGGGACTGACTTCCGAGTAAAATCGCCAGAACGCCGACACCTCCTCATCTCCACCGCTCCCATGTTTTATTTTGTGTTGCCATAAATTAGTCTCACTGCGTTGGTGCGCTGGGCTAATGCTAATGCTAATAATGCTAATGCGAGCAAATAAAATGGCTGCTTTACGACACTTTTTCCGAGTTTTAAGGAAGCGTGGTTTGCAATTCGCCCAAGCCAATCAGAAAATGGAACCTTTTTCTCCCCTTTTTTAGTCCTTGCTCTCTAGCAGGGACTGGAAAGGGTGAAAAGGTTTTGCAAAAAAAGTTCTAGTCCCAGATATTTTGGTGTTGTGAACGCAAAATCCCAGGAACTATCGGAACTATTCCTAGGAAAAGTACTCCGGTGTGAAAGCGGCCTATTGGCATGAAGTCATGACACGGAAGTTTCCTGAGGGGTTGAGGCTCGGACGACTCGGCGTTACCAAATTATCAATGACTGGACCACAGTTCTTAGAAAACCTAAGGGTAACATTACCGAGGACAACACGCATGCAGTCTAGGCCTGATTCCTTTGCCAACAGTGATTTGTAACGGCTGTCCTCAGATAGTCCATTAGATAAGAAAAACATGTATATTTGAGATGCGCTAGAGGCATGGAGAAAGTGCATATTTGGAGGACTTATCGTGCACTCTTTTAACTGGAAGTAAAAGTAAGGTAAACTCTGAGTAAAACACTCAGCAATTGTAAAGGTTTCTTCGTGGCCTTTAGTTGTGTCACTCATCTCCCCTGCTAATGGACTGCATCATGAAAACATTGACGTCTGAGGGGCAACAAAATGTTACAAGGCAAGGCGCGTGAAATCAATGTTGTGATTCAAATCCTGTGGAGTAAATACATGATAAGTGATATCTGACAAAAGAAGGACACTGTGTGCAGAAAGAAAACCATACATACTGGATGCTAACTCACATCTCTCTCTTATGTTTCGCTCTTTTCAAAACAAGGTTAAAGAAAAACCAGATGCTCTCAATGGAGATGATTAAGTGTCTTCTGGTGTGAAGCATAAAGGACAAGATGAAGCTTTTCACAAATAAGTGCATTGTTCCTGTCTGATACTAGTGACTCAGAAAAGTTTCATGTTGTTGCTTTTTCTTCTTTGGCATTTCAACATGATTTCCTGAAACACTAACCTTTGATTTTTCTGTTTTATAATTTCCCATCATGCTCTATTCTGTTGTCTGTGTTGTCAGGTGTTTCATTTTGTTGACATTTTCTGTTTCTATTTGCTTTGAGTTTGGCGTGCTTTTATAAGCCTCTTATTTGTTATCTCATCTGCACACATTGTTCTTTGGTCTGTTTTCTGATTAATTCTCTATTTCCTCTCGATGAAACAAAGAAGTGAATCGGTCTAGAGACTGTCAGCCATTGGCCACAAAACAAAATAAATGTTAGATTCATGAACTTTACCGTCATAGATAAGTCGTCCTCAACTTTGAAAATGCTCCAGATGTTTTCAGAAAGGATTATGTGTGCTCTTATCACATACTAAGCTTTTGATTACCCTTTAATCCTAATTGAATAACGACTTGACATGTATTTGAAAACACCACAATAAATGCATCTTCCCCACCACAGTCCCCACAGCTAAATACTACATTTTGGAAAATGTTTGATAGTTTAAAACGTATCTTGTCGGTTTCTACAAGTTGTTGTCCTGCTGTACTCAGGAGTGTCTTGCAACAGAGAAAACTAAGACGATAGCCGCATTTCGACGACAGGTTTTAGTGCGGCTCGCCATGGCTCGGTTCGCCTTTGCTCGGTTCGGCTCACTTTAAGCTGCGTTTCCATTACGGTTAGTAACGAGGGTAGTAACTATAGGCGATCGGCTGGGTTGTCGAACATACATTTAAGGATAACATAGGCTTGTTTGTAAGTGACTTTTACAATACGCAATCAAGCAAAGAACGGAGCGTTATCAAACACTTACGATCTTGTAATAATAATAGCTTTGATTTATATAGCGCCTTTCAAGGGACCCAAGGTCGCTTTACAGGTAATAGGGCAAAAACAAACATAACAAAACAAAAGTCAGACAGACAAAACAACAGATCAATTTAGGGACCGAAAGCCTTAGCAGACAGATGGGACTTGAGGGCCCTTTTGAAGGCGTCCAGTGTGGGGATGTTGTGAATCTCCGCAGGGAGAGCGTTCCAGAGGGTGGGGGCTGCCACGCTGAAGGCTCTATCCCCGAAGGTTCGCAGTTTGGTGCAGGGGGTGGTAAGGATGAAGGATGTCCGATAGGTACTGGGGGGCAAGGGCATGGAGGGACTTGTAGGTCAGGAGGAGGACTTTGTAAGATATGCGGGACTTGACTGGCAGCCAGTGGAGGTGGATGAGGGTGGGAGTGATGTGCTGCCACGGCTTTGTGTGCGTGAGGACCCGAGCAGCACAGTTTTGGACATACTGGAGCCTGTCCGGGGATGGACAGGCGTGTATGGACTCCAGCCGTTCCATCTCGTCGAGCTCCCGCTGCAACGAGATGGAGGAACGTCTGTACCTCGTCCAACGACCACGGCGTGTTTTTTTTTGCTGCCATTTCTTTATGGATTTGTTGGAATTAGAAATACTTGCTGACGGTAGCTCGTCTGTTTTTAAAAATGGTGCTTATGCGACGTTTGGGGACAAGAATTGTGACGATTCTCTCTGACCAATCAGCGGTCGGCAGTGTTTTACGTAACTAGCTAAGCATATTTTCAGCTCGCTTGGAACCTCGACTGAGGTGGTTCTAAAAAAGTACCAGTGAGCCGGTACTACCGCTAGTGGAAAAGCAAAAATAGAGTGAGCCGAGCCGAGCCGAGCCAAGCCGCGCTAAAACCCTGTAGTGGAAATGCGCCATATGTACCATCCAACAATCCACAAGAACATGGTGCACCAAATATTTCCTTTTTGGAACAGTAACTTCAATATTGACAATTCACAATTCGACTAACAAACAAAGCCTAAAGCGTGGTGGTTGCTTTTGGACAAATAACTTGTTCGCCTCTTATTGATCATACTTTCTTCAAATAACAACGGTGTCTGAAAGAAATATGTGTATATCTTGTGTTTCACCTTATAAAGCTGAAGTATTGGATTGGATAAACAATGAACCAACTATAGTTTAGTCTTGATGGTTAAACCAAAATGTGGGGAGGGACATTTTTTGGGGGAAATTCACCTGTGTGTCTGTCTGGATGAAAAGTGAGTTCATAAGTCTCATAAAAAATCACCTTATTATGTCCTTAATGGTCCTTAAATTCTGTCTCTCTTCTTTATTAAGACTTAACAGTAAATACGGATTGTGTTACCAATGGCTATGTTCACATTACATACAATTAAAGTCACCCATAGCTAACATACGTGTTAAAATCCCATTTGTTGTTATTTCTTGTAATTGTAAAAGTAATTTATTTCTGATTGTTTTGTAAAAAAAACAAAAAGCAAACATGTCGCTGATGACGATGACCTAATATTTTATTTATAAGAAAAATATATGCTAGAGGGGGTAGGACCAGAACAGTTTTTTAAGCTTCTTCTTGCCCCTGTTGAACATGACAGAGACTATCTGAGAATTATTATTGTTTTTGTTTTTTTTTGTACTTCGTTATAATTATTAATTTGAGTGAGAAAAAAAAATGGAAAAAAAGAGAATATATATATATTATTGTTGTATGTTTTTGTTTCTGACATGTTCAATAAACTGACTAAAAAAAATCTCACATATTTTTGGTGCCCAATTAAAATAAATTGGATGTGTGTGTGCATCATGGAAAAAACAACAACATTTGTGCCGAAATATTGGTTGCCTTTTGCTGATTTAACAAATAAATTAGCTTCAAAAAGCCTTCAGATATCATCCGTCTCGGCTCTTTTCCAACAGACTGAACATCGTCATCAAGGTCAAACATCTCAGAGATATAATCCTCTGTTCTGTGTCCGCTCCATTAAGCCTTTCACCTCGCTTTCACTGGTTAAACTCAAGCCGTTTCACAGCAGGCCTCCACTCAGAACCTTAAAAATAGATTCACTGTAATGCCGATGAAACAAGGTCATCAGTATACCAGACAAGTTAAAGAGACATTTTATATGGCTAGTAATGTAGGGTCAGTTAGCAATAAAAGGACATCTTGTGAGCGTATAAAAAGTGTGAGAGAAATTGTAAAAGACGAGAGCAGGAGGACAAGAGGATAAGAGCTTTGTCTCTCAGCACCTTACACCCGGTGATGTAATATCAACGTTCAGGAAAGTGTACCAAATAACACACTTGACTGAGGTCAGGTAAAAGAAGCTTGTAGCAGAAAGGAGGAGAATAAAATAAAAAGAGCATATATATAAAAGTATAAATATATACAAGACTTTGAGAAACATTGGAAATTATATTGCATCCGTAATAAAGGATTTTGTCTGTTCATGGTTGGTGATATTTAAAATATTCTTCCAATACAAAACAATAACCATATAGTGATACTCATGGGAATATAGAAGACATATTCTACTGATGTTCAGGTGTGTATCAGTATGTAGTGTCTCTACTTTAAAGAGTCCTCTCCTGCTGATGTTCAGGTGTATATCAGTATGTAGTGTCTCTACTTTAAAGAGTCCTCTCCTGCTGATGTTCAGGTGTATATCAGTATGGAGTGTCTCTACTTTAAAGAGTCCTCTCCTGATGATGTTCAGGTGTATATCAGTATGTAGTGTCTCTACTTTAAAGAGTCCTCTCCTGCTGATGGTCAGGTGTATATCAGTATGTAGTGTCTCTACTTTAAAGAGTCCTCTCCTGCTGATGTTCAGGTGTGTATCAGTATGTAGTGTCTCTACTTTAAAGAGTCCTCTCCTGCTGATGTTCAGGTGTGTATCAGTATGTAGTGTCTCTACTTTAAAGAGTCCTCTCCTGCTGATGTTCAGGTGTATATCAGTGTGTAGTGTCTCTACTTTAAAGAGTCCTCTCCTGCTGATGTTCAGGTGTATATCAGTATGTAGTGTCTCTACTTTAAAGAGTCCTCTCCTGATGATGTTCAGGTGTATATCAGTATGTAGTGTCTCTACTTTAAAGAGTCCTCTCCTGCTGATGGTCAGGTGTATATCAGTGTGTAGTGTCTCTACTTTAAAGAGTCCTCTCCTGCTGATGTTCAGGTGTATATCAGTATGTAGTGTCTCTACTTTAAAGAGTCCTCTCCTGCTGATGTTCAGGTGTATATCAGTATGTAGTGTCTCTACTTTAAAGAGTCCTCTCCTGCTGATGTTCAGGTGTATATCAGTATGGAGTGTCTCTACTTTAAAGAGTCCTCTCCTGATGATGTTCAGGTGTATATCAGTATGTAGTGTCTCTACTTTAAAGAGTCCTCTCCTGCTGATGGTCAGGTGTATATCAGTATGTAGTGTCTCTACTTTAAAGAGTCCTCTCCTGCTGATGTTCAGGTGTGTATCAGTATGTAGTGTCTCTACTTTAAAGAGTCCTCTCCTGCTGATGTTCAGGTGTGTATCAGTATGTAGTGTCTCTACTTTAAAGAGTCCTCTCCTGCTGATGTTCAGGTGTATATCAGTGTGTAGTGTCTCTACTTTAAAGAGTCCTCTCCTGCTGATGTTCAGGTGTATATCAGTATGTAGTGTCTCTACTTTAAAGAGTCCTCTCCTGATGATGTTCAGGTGTATATCAGTATGTAGTGTCTCTACTTTAAAGAGTCCTCTCCTGCTGATGGTCAGGTGTATATCAGTGTGTAGTGTCTCTACTTTAAAGAGTCCTCTCCTGCTGATGTTCAGGTGTATATCAGTATGTAGTGTCTCTACTTTAAAGAGTCCTCTTCTGCTGATGTGCAAGCTTTAATAGTGATGTCACTATGTTCAGGAAGTAGACAAAGGAGTCTAATGGAGAGTGTGTACGGGAGAGAAACTTTAAGATTCTAGCCTTTGAAGACCATTGAAATGCACAGAAAACCTATAGAACACACTACAGGAAAGGGAAATACCCCCAAAAGCACAATAGGGCCCTTTAGTTCATACACAATGGAGACGTGTAACCATTTAAAATGTGGAAGCTTATTGTAAAAATTACAAAAATAATTAAGACCATCTAAAAAATAAAGGAAATAGCCTGTAATTCAATGTGGGCCCACCCAAGCATTACAAGGCTGTTGGATGTAATTAGATGTTACGTTTTTTTCATTAGTGGAGCCCAATTTTGGTAATAAAATGTAACAAGATAATAGATTGCACAGGTTTAAGCAAAGGCAGTTTTCTTTTTTAGATAGACAGCTATTTTCAGCTGCTGGAAAAAAATGGTAAAAACTATAAGAAAAATGTCCGGAGCATATCCTTGATTTCTAAACTACTCTCTTATTTCCTGATTTATTGATAGCTCTAATGTACCTTCTAGGTCTGGTGTTTAAAACCAAGAGCTCTGCCTTTCCTCGCCTCTTCAAGTCGTCTCCTCTGCAACATGCCCTTCCCCTTTTCTTCTTCTTCTCTCCATTAATTTTTAATATTCAGAATAGAGGGCCCATTCAGGAAGTGTAATCTCCATGTTTTAATAATGGGGAGCTCTACAACATTAATCGCAGCACACACACACACACACACACACACACACACACACACACACACACACACACACACACACACACACCCACACACACACACTATTTTACTCAAAATGCTGTGGCTGTAAACCGACTAAGATAAGAATTCAGCTTTCTTTGGACCAAGTGTTCAAATCAAATCAAATCAAATCAAGTTTTATTTATATAGCACATTTAACATTAAACTTCCGGAGAAAACCCACAGTTTAAAGGGAACATGGAGAAAACCTCAGGGAGAGCAGCAGAGGAGGGATCCCTCTCCCAGGACGGACAGACGTGCAATAGATGCCGTGTGGAAATCCAAGAGATAATACATTTTACAGCATATAGACCGAATGTTAGGAAATGCATGTGTCTGTAATAAGAAGATGAATCCACGAAGATGTCAGCTACAGTCCTGAGGAAGCCATCAGGGAAGCAGCATGACGAGACCCAAGGCAGGACCGCAGAGACAGGTTCAGCCACGACCCGAAGTCCACGACTTAATCCAGAACTCGGGATAGAGGATCCAGGACACAGGACTACAGCAAGAGGATCAGCCTCGACTCCGGATCCCGGCGTAGACATAGATCAAGAGGATCGGCCTCGACTCCGGATCCCGGCGTAGACATAGATACAAAACAAGAACAAAGATTCGGCTGGGTTAATGGGAACAAGAGAATACACAGAAACAGACAGAGAGGGAGAAGGTTATTGGATAAGAGTTATACTTGATAACCCTCTAGAAAGATCTCATGGACTTCCCCACTCAATCTATCAAGACGCGAGCAGTTCTATTAGATATAGATAAGAAACAGAGAGAGGGAGCACAACAACCTATCTCTTCGTCAGATGCACTCCCCCGCGTATCTAAGCGACCCTGTACCCCGTTACCCTCTACAAGGCCATAGACCAGCAGAGGGGAAATGGGGGGTGTTAATGTGAGACTGACCGTTGAGCGGCCCAGACCAAGCAAGGAGGCAGAGGCAGAACGTCCAAAAATATAACCCGACATGGGCATTTATTAAAATCATGTGCACAAAGTTCACAGCCTCAATCCTGCTGTTCCCCTTGCACACATCCTGCAGCCACACGGATCTCACACACACCCAGTTACAAGGAAACAGCACCTAATACACACAGAGACTACACAGGACACCAGGTGCACACAATCATCAGCCACAGACAACAACATATTATTTGCACCCTGATTACTCTCAACCGCTGTCATCCTTACACCAGCATGACCACTCTCGGCGCTCTCGCAAACTCCCCTATGTGTTCAGGCGGAGCCGAGGACCCGACCAGCACCTGCCAGACGACATTCCAATAAATACGGTTTAATCAGTTAAAAAAATACTACCTCAATAATTAGTACAAATGATGTGCAAATATGTAATGTCAACTGTACTGTGCAATCACGCTAGTAAAGTGCAATATAGTTACCTTCGTCACAGTAAGGGGAAGGGGTTTTAATCTGTTAAACCCCGAGCCTGTTTTTCAGGTTTCAGGCTCGAAAATGACATTCCCAGAACAAATGACCATATCTTCTAAAAGGGTTAAATTAATAATCTTTTTTCTCAAAGTAATGATAAACCTATGAGTTGGATGAAGACATTTAGATTCAATATAGATGTTTTTTATTTTAAAGAAAATTCAGATTGAACATGGTAAAAAACTGTAAATTATAGTGTTCGTCCAAAAGATATGTTGTACTTATAGTGAAAACTAACCTTGGATGATGGGTTAGTAGACTAAAAGCTTTAGGAATCCAGAGTACAACATATAATAAGTACCCTGTAACAAGATTGATGCAAAACAAGTGATATTTGACCTTTTTAGAAAGATTTAGCAAAAAAAAACCTCTTCTGGGGCCATTTGGGTGGATTTTCCATATCTCTGTACTTGCTGGATTTTGACATGTGACATCTCTTTCTGACCGGCGGGGCCAATGGAATCGAGGAGAACTCCCACATAGTCCTTATTTGGTAAAGTGTGTGTGTGAGACTGCCGCATAGCCAAGACCGGAAGCAGCAGCCACTCTGGTGGCTACCATTAGCAGCTAACATTTCCGCTCTCCGATTTTTACATAAAAATGGAATTATGGATTATAAATTAAATCATTTTTTTATACATAGACGTTAAAAACGTATGGATTAACCGATTCAGCCGCGTTTTTTCTCGTTTTAATGCCATTGAACACGTATTTTTATCAGATTGACAGCTACGGTGGTGAGACGATCTCCCTAGAAGCTCCGTAAAGGTACGTGTTGTGATGTCTGTGTTTGCTTCCCCTGTCGCGAGTCCGGATCACTCAGTGATGATACTATATACCTACATAATCTGTGGAACCTCAGCTTTAATCGGATGTCTTGTATGTGCAGCTACGATAAGTAATAAGGGTACTTTTATCTTGAGTTCTGTGCCAATGTCCGTTAGCATTTTTTCGCTAAGGGGTCATTAAGATGCTTCTTATGAGACTTGTGTTTTGTTTTGGTAAAAATGGTTTATATCGTCAATTAGCTGAGATTATTTCCGTTAATCTGGTATAACACATTAATAGGTTCTTAACACTAATATCTGTACTTTCTACTTCTCACATTTTGAACTCAAATACCTGTACTTTCTACTTCTTACATGTTGAACTCAAATACCTGTACTTTCTACTTCTCTCATGTTGAACACAATACCTGTACTTTCTACTTCTTACATGTTGAACTCAAATACCTGTACTTTCTACTTCTTACATGTTGAACACAAATACCTGTACTTTCTACTTCTTACATGTTGAACTCAAATACCTGTACTTTCTACTTCTCTCATGTTGAACACAAATACCTGTACTTTCTACTTCTTACATGTTGAACTCAAATACCTGTACTTTCTACTTCTTACATGTTGAACTCAAATACCTGTACTTTCTACTTCTTACATGTTGAACACTAATACCTGTACTTTCTACTTCTCACATTTTCCTTTAGTCTGAATGTGTGTTTGGTGCGTGATCATTATTATTTAGAGTCATTGCGTGCCTATTGATTTGAACACGATCCGAAACACAGACACACTGCTGATTGAAGGAATTATTATATTGTTGTGCAGCAGTATAAGATTCTCTAAAGAACCAATGGAAACGTTGTCATGTTGCCGTTGTTCAGCATGGAAACATTCATTAGCTAACAATGACATTATTGTTCTATTGATATAAAGGGAGGTCAGGTACTCTTTAAAGCAGCTGCTAGCTATGGGTACTTTTTACTGAAGTACACTTCAAAGCCTCTTTACTTTGACTTGAGTAAAGAAGTTTAGTCAGCACTTTTACCAGTATTTTTAAACACGAGTACCTGTACTTCTACTTGAGTAAAGGGTGTATGCTTGTTTCTCCTGCGTTCCCCCTGAGACCCCCTGCTACAGCTCACAGGTTCTCCACCTCTTTGCTCTCAGCTGGACGGAGACACATCAACGCTCCACTGAGCTTCAAGAAAACCCTCCACCTCCCCCCCTCTCTCCTCCCCTGCGTTTCTCCTCCTCCACCTCCCCTGATCTCTCTTATAGGTTGTCCCAGTGAGAGATGGCAGACAAGTCTCCCCTGCTGCGACTACAATCCTCCACAAAGGATTCTCTTTTACTCTTCTCTCTGTGTGGCGCTGCTATTCCCAAACAAGGATGTACAAATAGGGATCCAAAGGAGTGCAACTCTTTGTGATATAAGAGAATAACAAATCTTATTCAAGTCATGCTATGTTGACATGCACACAGTTTTGGTTTAAATCACCCAGGTATCTAAATATCCATATCTGGTGCCACCCTGATTGTTTGCAGCGCTGTGCAGCTAAGATAAATAATTGTTCTAGATTTCAAAAGCAAGATTTCCTTCCCTAATCGGATAGTAGAAGGACGCTTTCAAAAGTGTTTTAATCAATCAAAAAATGATATGTTAACGTGTGCATATGTACAAATGTGTCTGATGATCGTGTAGGTATATACATATTTGTATACATAAATATCTTTATATATATTTGTTTTGTATTCAGCATTGTGGGAAACGGTATTTCGATCTCTCTGTCTGTACACACAAACTGACAGATTGACAATAAAGTGGATTTTGACAAATCAATCAATCAAGATACTTTGTTAATCCCAAGGGGAAATTACGTTGTGTGGCAGTTTGCACTATATTAGAATAAATATCTATATGTAAACAAACTTAATCCACTGGGACACAGCGTTGGAGACCCTCTGAAGACATGATGAAGCATCCTCTGAAGACATGATGAAGCTCTCGATAAAATCCTTGTCCCTCGGGAAATAATTAAAGGAAACATTGGAAACATTGTTGCTGGAAATGTTGCCTGAACAGTGAGACCAGGTTTCCGTAAAGCTCATTAAAATACACTTCAGATATTCCGAATACAAGCTAACGCCATTAGCCAGTGATATAACATTGGACATGATGTGGGGATAGCCATTGTTCCGACGTCTATAACCGGCTTTAAGAGCAATTGTTCACAAACAAAACTCACCTAACTTGTCATTCTTTTCATTATTAGAATACTGAAGTAAATATGTTTGCATTAATACATAAATGAGGACAGTGGATTATCCAATGGGGACACTGCATGTGTTATTAAAATGGTGAACTGACCCTTTAAATAACAAATACGTCTATTTCTATAAACGGCAGATGTGCAGTTTGGATTGACATTTCACACTCGTGAGTTATTCTTAATTTTGGGTCAATTATTCAGTGTATTCATTATCATAATTTCAAAGTCAAAATGTGAGCATAATACCTCATTTTCTATTGTTATTTCCTTCCCTATCCTCCTCTCTCTCCACCATCTTTCTGCCCTCTCCCCCCCCCCCCTCTACAGAAGCGTTATTACTCAAAGGCTGAGCAGCAGCATATGAAAGAGTGCAAGTGGACGTCCCATGGTGACAGTTAATGTGTGTCCCAATATTCATTACATGTCCCCCCCCCCCTCCTCTCTCGTCTTCCCCTTGACCGCTCAACCTGGGTGGGATTTAAATTAAATGGCGTGTGCGAGAGCTAGAGAGAAAGACAGCATGAGGGAGAGAAAAGGAATCAGATCTGGGCCGTGTAAAGTCCTTATTAAAGTTTCTGCTTCATTACACGGACGCATTTCCTCAGACCCATGAGACTGTGAGGCTAAAGGGCTTATCCATGGAGGCATTGGGGTTTGGTTAATCTTTTTAGAAATCTATATGTGATGTGTTAGATGGAGCTCAACATGCACCTCCTCAAACATGTAACTTATGCTTTTGTTTTCCACTGTGTATTCCTGATGAAAGACAATTAGAGACAAAGAACAGAAATGTTCAGCAATACTAGTACCCCTTACGGCCCCTACACACAGCGGCGTGCGTTGCCGCTTGGCGGTGGGCGTGTCTTGAGCTTGGGGAATCAACGCGAGCAGCCCGACCAACAACCAACCACATGAATGTCCCGCCCCGGACATACAAAGCAAAGCATTCATGCTACATCCATGCTGGCTAAATATACTGTCTATGCTTGCTAGCTGTCCATTCAAACGAAGTACACTGGATATAAATTCCCAAACAGGCGAAAACCTACCAGTTTCCCCCAATGTCTCTGCCACCTCCCCCCATGCCTGGCTCCTCCGGTTTGTATCCCTGTATGTTCCCTACCGCCACGATCATTTTCTCCTCCTTTTGTTGACATATGGGAAATAACTGCGGTCTGGCTCTCCCAACATACACCCGGTTTGATTGGCTACTGCTTGTACTGTCAGATTTACATACGAGGGATTTGATTGGCTGACGCCTCCGTCGAGGCGGCAAAAGTAGAACATTGCTCTACTTTTGCAGCGAGCACCGCGAGAGAAGCTACGCTTTGCTCCCACAATGCAGTTCGGAAATCGTGACGTCACCCCATTCAAAGTGAATGGGCAGAAGCGTTGAAGCGGCAACGCACGCCGCCGTGTGTAGGGGCCGTTACTGTAGTGACTTACACATGTGTATTTCTTCAGCTCCAACCAATTTCGAGCGATAATGCCTCTCAAAGACAATTAGTTTCCACGAAGGAAAAGTAATGCATGTTTCTTCCACAGGATTGACTCCATCTACACATGACTTCTCTGGCCCCTGCCAGTGGCGACGAATCCCGAAGGGCCGGTACTGAAGTGGGCCGGTCGGACGATGTGGGTCGATCAGATAAGTCACTAGCACCACACTCCAGCCCCCCCGTCGACAATTTACTATGAGTTCTGCAGCAAGGAAACAGTCAGCAATGGATGTGGAAAGCCAGATTGAGAAAGTGTTTAGCATGGATATACATTTAAATCCATCAGTTTGCTTTGGGGTTAGACTATATTGTGTACGCAGATAAAGATACATACATCAATGCCTGACAGACAATATTTAAATTACTGTATATAGGTTCAAGGCTTTTATTAGTCATACGAACATAGTGTAGTTATGTCGATGAAAATATTACGTCACAGGCTCCTCCAACAGACGAAAAGAGAAAAACAGAAAAATAAAGTAAATACAAAAATGAATAGTGAAATAATGAAATAAGAGTCTATATACAAGTGATTGGAATATGATATACTAGATACATAATTTGTAAGTTGCAGCCAGATGAATGTTATATATGTTCTTTCAATGATATAGACTATTCTGCACTGTTTCCATTATATTATGTTTCTATTATATTCTATTTTATTGTATTTACTTGCACTATTTTATCTGTGTAATTGTGTTGCACGGTTGGAGGAGCATGTGACCTAAGATTTTCATTGTCATAACTACACTGTAGCTATGTTCGTATGACTAATAAAAGCCATGAAACTTGAAACCACCAGATATATTCGGACATTATCCTTTAATAAACACCTGGAAGAAGTCAAGGCCAAGGTGACATCCAGGGTCGCGCTGATCCGCCGCCTCGCTGGAACAACCTGGGGAGCCTGCGCTAAGACGCTGCGAATATCGACTCAAGCCCTGGTCTTCTCTGTAGCGGAATACTGCGCCCCAGTCTGGAGCAGAAGCCCTCATGCGAGAAAGGTCGACGTGGCTATCAATACCTCCCTCCGAATAATAACTGAATGCTTAAAGCCTACCCCTGTGTCCCTCTTGCCAGTCCTCGTGGGAATAGCACCGGTCGGACTCCGACGGGAGGCTGCCACCCTCGCCCTGGCCAGGAAGGCACAAAAGCATGACTGGCACATCCTGCACAACACCACAATAACACCAGCACCTCCAAGCAGACTCAAGTCCCGCCACCCCTACAACAAAGCAGCTCAAGAGATGCTCAACTCCACCTCGGAGGACATCTCCAGAGATGCATGGTTGGCAGCAGCTTGGAAGCAGGAGTGGGAGTCAGCCGGGCCCTCCCGAATCCACCGTTACATCTGGGACCCAGGAGATGGCGCCATTGGAGGAGACGACCTACCGCGCCGGCAGTAGACCACTCTGAACCGTCTACGAACTGGGGTCGGTCGCTTTAAAATATCGATGAAGACGTGGGGATTGGCGGACAGTGCGGCATGCGAGTGCGGTGACCCTGAGCAGACCACTGTCCATATAATCACCATCTGCCCCTTATATAGACCACCCTCGGAAGCCAGCCTCTTCGACCTAGGACCAGAGATGCGGGCATGGCTACACGACACCGACTTGGACCTCTAACGTTACACGAAAGAAGAAGACCAGATATCTTAGAATGGTTTAGAAAATCCATTGGGGCGTGTTCATTACTCTTTATGAGCTTGTTAGGGACTTGTCCCCAAAAGCATTATATATGAGAGAGGAATATTTAAGTTGTAAGACTCTAGAACAGGGGTGTCAAACTCAAGGCCCGGGGGACAAATCCGGCCCGCAACTTCATGTTATGTGGCCTTGCAAGAGCTTGCTAAGAATATAATAAGTTTATTATACGGTTACATGACACTTTACAGAAGCAGGTTGCCCATAAACTACATGTCCCACAATGCATCTCACTTTGTGACACTGAAGTGACTTGCAATTATTTGCCCCGGACTTCTGCTTTCAGACGTAGTTAATTACTAAGTTATTACCCTATCTGATAATAATCTAATTCAGAAGCAGTACTGTAATATAATACATTATTTTATATATATATTATATATGTATATGTATATTTATATAGTTACAACCGGCCCTTTGAGTGCAACCTTAATGCTAGACCCGTGATGGAATTGAGTTTGCCACCCCTGCTCTAGAAGTAACAAATATACCAGAATACTTCTTCACATTTGGGAAGTGCAAAAGGTTGTGACTACTTCTGTGATTTTGTGTGTTTTTGTTCTGTGGTTATTGCTATGTTTGGTTTTGGGCGTAGGTGTCGGAGCTGTCTCATCGTATCAGAATAAACATTGTTAACATTACAAAAAGAATGTGGTCACCTGATACAGACAAGCACAGAACATCTCGTTAGGCATGCAAGTCTTACACAAATTACATCCTGTGAGTTATTTAAAGTCTCATGTCCTGACCCAGTTTTGGAACAAAGATGGCTCACATGAGGACATCCCAACCTCGCGCCTCTGATAAGACTAACCACTTAGTCGTGACTCTGTTTAAACAGAGCCGCTGATAAAGCGTCCCAATAACAAACTAATGCCATTTGGCGGATGCTTTTATACAAAGTGCCTTACAATCTCACGAATGCACTCACCAGCATGGGCGTCCCAATCAGGGGTCAACAATAAGACCCCCGACAGTGTCTTTCTTTATCAACTGAGCTAAAACAACAATGTGTGAAACTGCTGCATCTAAGAAACCATATCATACTCGTGTTCAGGTTCATATCAGTATGTTGTGTCTCTACTGTGACATACAAGACTAGACATACAAGACTAGACATACAAGACTAGACATACAAGACTAGACATACAAGACTATACATACAAGACTTTGAGAAACATTGGAAATGGTATTGCATCCATAATAAAGGATTCTGTCCATTCATGGTTTGTGAAATTTTAAATATTCTTCAAATAAAAAACAATAACCATATATTGATAGTCATGGGAATCTTATGTTTAAGAAGACAAATTCTGCTGATGTTCAGGTGTATATCAGTATGTAGTGTCTCTACTTTAAAGAGTCCTCTCCTGCTGATGTTCAGGTGTATATCAGTATGTAGTGTCTCTACTTTAAAGAGTCCTCTCCTGCTGATGTTCAGGTGTATATCAGTATGTAGTGTCTCTTCTTTAAAGAGTCCTCTCCTGCTGATGTTCAGGTGTATATCAGTATGTAGTGTCTCTACTTTAAAGAGTCCTCTCCTGCTGATGTTCAGGTGTATATCAGTCTGTAGTGTCTCTACTTTAAAGAGTCCTCTCCTGCTGATGTTCAGGTGTATATCAGTATGTAGTGTCTCTACTTTAAAGAGTCCTCTCCTGCTGATGGTCAGGTGTATATCAGTCTGTAGTGTCTCTACTTTAAAGAGTCCTCTCCTGCTGATGTTCAGGTGTATATCAGTATGTAGTGTCTCTACTTTAAAGAGTCCTCTCCTGCTGATGTTCAGGTGTATATCAGTATGTAGTGTCTCTACTTTAAAGAGTCCTCTCCTGCTGATGTTCAGGTGTATATCAGTATGTAGTGTCTCTACTTTAAAGAGTCCTCTCCTGCTGATGTTCAGGTGTATATCAATATGTAGTGTCCTGTACTTTAAAGAGTCCTCTCCTGCTGATGTTCAGGTGTATATCAGTATGTAGTGTCTCTACTTTAAAGAGTCCTCTCCTGCTGATGTTCAGGTGTATATCAGTATGTAGTGTCTCTACTTTAAAGAGTCCTCTCCTGCTGATGTTCAGGTGTATATCAGTATGTAGTGTCTCTACTTTAAAGAGTCCTCTCCTGCTGATGTTCAGGTGTATATCAGTATGTAGTGTCTCTTCTTTAAAGAGTCCTCTCCTGCTGATGTTCAGGTGTATATCAGTATGTAGTGTCTCTACTTTAAAGAGTCCTCTCCTGCTGATGTTCAGGTGTGTATCAGTATGTAGTGTCTCTACTTTAAAGAGTCCTCTCCTGCTGATGTTCAGGTGTATATCAGTCTGTAGTGTCTCTACTTTAAAGAGTCCTCTCCTGCTGATGTTCAGGTGTATATCAGTATGTAGTGTCTCTACTTTAAAGAGTCCTCTCCTGCTGATGGTCAGGTGTATATCAGTCTGTAGTGTCTCTACTTTAAAGAGTCCTCTCCTGATGTTCAGGTGTATATCAGTATGTAGTGTCTCTACTTTAAGAGTCCTCTCCTGCTGATGTTCAGTGTATCAGTATGTAGTTCTCTACTTTAAGAGTCCTCTCCTGCTGATGTTCAGGTGTATATCAGTATGTAGTGTCTCTACTTTAAAGATCCCTCTCCTGCTGATGTTCAGGTGTATATCAGTATGTAGTGTCTCTACTTTAAAGAGTCCTCTCCTGCTGATGTTCAGGTGTATATCAGTATGTAGTGTCTTCTACTTTAAAGAGTCCTCTCCTGCTGATGTTCAGGTGTATATCAGTATGTAGTGTCTGTACTTTAAAGAGTCCTCTCCTGCTGATGTTCAGGGTGTATCAGTATGTAGTGTCTCTACTTTAAAGAGTCCTCTCTGCTGATGTTCAGGTGTATATCAGTATGTAGTGTCTCTACTTTAAAGAGTCCTCTCCTGCTGATGTTCAGGTGTATATCAGTATGTAGTGTATCTACTTTAAAGAGTCCTCTCCTGCTGATGTTTCAGGTGTATATCAGTATGTAGTGTCTCTACTTTAAAGAGTCCTCTCCTGCTGATGTGCAGGTGTATATCAGTATGTAGTGCCTCTCTTTAAAGAGTCCTCTCCTCTGTGTTCAAGTGTATATCAGTATGTAGTGTCTCTTTAAAGAGTCCTCTCCTGCTGATGTTCAGGTGATATCAGTATGTAGTGTCTCTACTTTAAAGAGTCCTCTCCTGCTGATGTTCAGGTGTATATCAGTATGTCTGTCCTCTACTTAAAGAGTCCTCTCCTGCTGATGTTCAGGTGTATCAGTATGTAGTGTCCTCTACTTTAAAGAGTCCTCTCCTGCTGATGTTCAGTGTATTAAGTATGTAGTGTCTCTACTTTAAGAGTCCTCTCCTGCTGATGTTCAGGTGTATATCAGTATGTAGTGTCTCTACTTTAAAGAGTCCTCTCCTGCTGATGTTCAGGTGTATATCAGTATGTAGTGTCTCTACTTTAAAGAGTCCTCTCCTGCTGATGTTCAGGTGTATATCAGTGTAGTGTCTCTACTTTAAAGAGTCCTCTCCTGCTGATGTTTCAGGTGTATATCAGTATGTAGTGTCTCTACTTTAAAGAGTCCTCTCCTGCTGATGTTCAGGTGTGTATATCAGTATGTAGTGTCTCTACTTTAAAGAGTCCTCTCCTGCTGATGTTTCAGGTGTATATCAGTATGTAGTGTCTCTACTTTAAAGAGTCCTCTCCTGCTGATGTCAGGTGTATATCAGTATGTAGTGTCTCTACTTTAAAGAGTCTCTCCTGCTGATGTTCAGGTGTATATCAGTATGTAGTGTCTCTACTTTAAAGAGTCCTCTCCTGCTGATGTTCAGGTGTATATCAGTATGTAGTGTCTCTACTTTAAAGAGTCCTCTCCTGCTGATGTTCAGGTGTATATCAGTATGTAGTGTCTCTACTTTAAAGAGTCCTCTCCTGCTGATGTTCAGGTGTATATCAGTATGTAGTGTCTCTACTTTAAAGAGTCCTCTCCTGCTGATGTTCAGGTGTATCATATGTAGTGTCTCTACTTTAAAGAGTCCTCTCCTGCTGATGTTCAGGTGATATCAGTATGTAGTGTCTCTACTTTAAAGAGTCCTCTCCTGCTGATGTTCAGGTGTATCAGTATGTAGTGTCTCTACTTTAAAGAGTCCTCTCCTGCTGATGTTCAGGTTGGATATCAGTATGTAGTGTCTCTACTTTAAAGAGTCCTCTCCTGCTGATGTTCAGGTGTATATCAGTATGTAGTGTCTACTTTAAAGAGTCCTCTCCTGCTGATGTTCAGGTGTATATCAGTATGTAGTGTCTCTACTTTAAAGAGTCCTCTCCTGCTGATGTTCAGGTGTATATCAGTATTAGTGTCTCTACTTTAAAGAGTCCTCTCCTGCTGATGTTCAGGTGTATATCAGTATGTAGTGTCTCTACTTTAAAGAGTCCTCTCCTGCTGATGTTCAGGTGTATATCAGTATGTAGGTCTCTACTTTAAAGAGTCCTCTCCTGCTGATGTTCAGGTGTATATCAGTATGTAGTGTCTCTACTTTAAAGAGTCCTCTCCTGCTGATGTTCAGGTGTATATCAGTATGTTAGTGTCTCTACTTTAAAGAGTCCTCTCCTGCTGATGTTTCAGGTGTATATCAATATGTAGTGTCTGTACTTAAAGAGTCCTCTCCTGCTGATGTTCAGGTGTATATCAGTAGTAGTGTCTGTACTTTAAAGAGTCCTCTCCTGCTGATGTTCAGGTGTATCAGTTATGTAGTGTCTCTACTTTAAAGAGTCCTCTCCTGCTGATGTTCAGGTTGTATATCAGTATGTAGTGTCTCTACTTTAAAGAGTCCTCTCCTGCTGTGTCAGGTGTATATCAGTATGTAGTGTATCTACTTTAAAGAGTCCTCTCCTGCTGATGTTCAGGTGTATATCAGTATGTAGTGTCTGTACTTTAAAGAGTCCTCTCCTGCTGATGTTCAGGGTGTATCAGTATGTAGTGTCTCTACTTTAAAGAGTCCTCTCTGCTGATGTTCAGGTGTATATCAGTATGTAGTGTCTCTACTTTAAAGAGTCCTCTCCTGCTGATGTTCAGGTGTATATCAGTATGTAGTGTCTACTTTAAAGAGTCCTCTCCTGCTGATGTTCAGGTGTATAGTATGTATGTCTCTACTTTTTAAAGAGTCCTCTCCTGCTGAGTTCAGGTGTATATCAGTATGTAGTGTCTCTACTTTAAAGAGTCCTCTCCTGCTGATGTTCAGGTGTATATCAGTATGTAGTGTCCTACTTTAAAGAGTCCTCTCCTGCTGATGTTCAGGTGTATATCAGTATGTAGTGTCTCACTTTAAAGAGTCCTCTCCTGCTGATGTTCAGGTGTAATCAGTATGTAGTGTCTCTACTTTAAAGAGTCCTCTCCTGCTGATGTTCAGGTGTATATCAGTATGTAGTGTCTCTACTTTAAAGAGTCCTCTCCTGCTGATGTTCAGGTGTATATCAGTATGTAGTGTCTCTACTTTAAAGAGTCCTCTCCTGCTGATGTTCAGGTGTATATAGTATGTAGTGTCTCTACTTTAAAGAGTCCTCTCCTCTGATGTTCAGGTGTATATCAGTATGTAGTGTCTCTACTTTAAAGAGTCCTCTCCTGCTGATGTTCAGGTGTATATCAGTATGTAGTGTCTCTACTTTAAAGATCCTCTCCTGCTGATGTTCAGGTGTATATCAGTCTGTAGTGTCTCTACTTTAAAGAGTCCTCTCCTGCTGATGTTCAGGTGTATATCAGTATGTAGTGTCTCTACTTTAAAGAGTCCTCTCCTGCTGATGTTCAGGTGTATATCAGTATGTAGTGTCTCTACTTTAAAGAGTCCTCTCCTGCTGATGTTCAGGTGTGTATCAGTATGTAGTGTCTCTACTTTAAAGAGTCCTCTCCTGCTGATGTTCAGGTGTATATCAGTATGTAGTGTCTCTACTTTAAAGAGTCCTCTCCTGCTGATGTTCAGGTGTATATCAGTATGTAGTGTCTCTACTTTAAAGAGTCCTCTCCTGCTGATGTGTTCAGGTGTATATCAGTATGTAGTTGTCTCTACTTTTAAAGAGTCCTCTCCTGCTGATGTTCAGGTGTATATCAGTATGTAGTGTCTCTACTTTAAAGAGTCCTCTCCTGCTGATGTTCAGGTGTATATCAGTATGTAGTGTCTCTACTTTAAAGAGTCCTCTCCTGCTGATGTTCAGGTGTATATCAGTATGTAGTGTCTCTACTTTAAAGAGTCCTCTCCTGCTGATGTTCAGGTGTATATCAGTATGTAGTGTCTCTACTTTAAAGAGTCCTCTCATGCTGATGTTCAGGTGTATATCAGTATGTAGTGTCTCTACTTTAAGAGTCCTCTCCTGCTGATGTTCAGGTTGTATCAATATGTAGTGTCTGTACTTTAAAGAGTCCTCTCCTGCTGATGTTCAGGTTGTATATCAGTATGTAGTGTCTGTACTTTAAGAGTCCTCTCCTGCTGATGTTCAGGTGTATCAGCATAGTAGTAGTCTCTACTTTAAAGAGTCCTCTCCTGCTGATGTTCAGGTGTATATCAGTATGTAGTGTCTCTACTTAAAGAGTCCTCTCCTGCTGATGTTCAGGTGTATATCAGTATGTAGTGTCTCTACTTTAAAGAGTCCTCTCCTGCTGATGTTCAGGTGTATATCAGTATGTAGTGTCCTACTTTAAAGAGTCCTCTCCTGCTGATGTTCAGGTGTATATCAGTATGTAGTGTCTCTCTTTAAAGAGTCCTCTCCTGCTGATGTTCAGGTGTATATCAGTATGTAGTGTCTCTACTTTAAAGAGTCCTCTCCTGCTGATGTTCAGGTGTATATCAGTATGTAGTGTCTCTACTTTAAAGAGTCCTCTCCTGCTGATGTTCAGGTGTATATCATGTATGTCTCTACTTTAAAGAGTCCTCTCCTGTGATGTTCAGGTGTATATCAGTATGTAGTGTCTCTACTTTAAAGAGTCTCTCCTGCTGATGTTCAGTGTCTCTATGTCTATTAATGTTCAAAAAGCACTTTATTTTTCTCATACTGTCTGTGCTGCAGCACCTCTTTTCACCCTCTGTCTGAAACCAGAGCCCAGTCTGGTCTGATTGGTTAGCTAGTCGGCTGTTGTGATTGGTCAACCACTTAGAGATGTCCTGCCCCTTAGCCTATCACGGACAATGTGTTGGAGTGCTATCCAATAGAAGCACAAGTGTTACATTGTGATGACACTATGTTCTGTATATAAAGATTCTAGGAACTCTCGAGCAGGGGCGGACTGGCCATCTGTAGAATCTGGAGAACCACAGAACGGCCCTTTTTTTAAAAAATGGTTTAATCTCATAATTTAAGTTTCGCTGACGGCCGACAGAGGGCAACAGCGGCCGCTAATGCAGTTGTGTGGTTCTTACCGGCCACACGAAGAGAAGGGATTAGACGCCGCGGCAGATAGGGAGAATGAAAAAACATGGATACAAATCCAAGAAAACGAAAAGAAAAAGGTGGGGCTGAGAAGACAAGAGAAAAAAGGTGAAGTCACTCGCAGGTGAAGCATATACATGTCGCAAATTGACAGACCTTTTCAGCAGCAGCTTAGAACAAGTGCAAAATGATGAAGAGAATGATAAGGGCGCGAGTTCAGATATACAGCCAGCCTCCTGCGTTCATGATCGGTAATTATTCTGTGCTGTGTGTTGCTGCCGGCCCGTCTCTCCCCCATTCTCATTGAGTATTTTACAAAGAGTGAAACAGCGCCCCTCTAGATGTTATGGTGAAACAGTAGATTGCACTCTCTGTTGCGAGAGGAGGCTAGATGAAATTGGCTTCCCTTGGGGGGAAAAAATGGAGGGATTGACCAATCAGATGAGGCTCACGTGATGCCCCTGCCAAGCTGTGATTGGTCAGAGCCATGCCAAGGCCAATCCAGAGGTGGCTGGCTGCCTCACAATCCAATCAAATCGCATCAACTTCAGTTCGTACCGTAACTGTCATCACCGCCCTTAAAAAGTAGCAAGCAACTGAAGCAAGTGCAATTATGGAGGGTGGAGATTTGGAGTATTTCATCAAAAATAATTGTACTAAACTTCCGCTACAGCAGCAACTAAAAATGAAATCTGATGACAGGCCAATGCCCAAACTGGAGCTGTGTACAGAGAGGAAAAAAGGAGCGAATCGGACATAAAACTTTAAATAATAAACAGCGGATTTCTAACATTTGACATTTCATGTGGCCGGACTGGGTCAGTTTCCAGGGCTGAATTGTAGTCCCAGTCCGCCCCTGCTCTCGAGTGTGTGGAAGCTACACTTTGGGATGTTAGCCTTTACAGATCATTTAAACCTATAACATATTATAGGAAAGAGAAAACCTCATAAAGCTTAATAGGATCCATTTAAGAAATCAAATTAGATTTTGTAGGAGTCTTAACATAGTCTTTTTTCTGAGAGGCATAATCAACAGTTATCTCTACGGTACGTTTGGTGGGAAGGGACCTGTGATATTACTTTAACAACATAACCATATAGGAACTGACATGATCAGTGATCATAATTGTAATTAACACTGTTCTTGAACGCGGATCACTGCTTTTCACACTTAATTACCCACAGAGAAGTTTTCTAAAGAGCAGTGAACCCGGGTCTCTGCGCTGATTAGAGACGACATTAAGATGCTCGGCATTTGTAAAAACATGCATTCACAGCAAGCTTCTGAAGAGGCTCTTTCAGACTCTGACGCATCGGGTCCTTTCATTCAGTTTACTCAATCATCTAATTCATGTTGTCTTAACCGGTATGGGTTAGGGTTAGGGTTAGGGTTAGGGTTAGGGTTAGGGTTAGGGTTAGGGTTATGCATATTCATTATAATTGGCTGCAAGTGTGCGTCAGTTAAAGTGTCTGTTTTTTGTGTTATGCCATTGGATGTTGAATGAAGCTTAACATTATACGATTGAGCCCAAATCGTTGAATACAGGGGGCTGAAATGTTCGAAATGGTACTAATTCCAAATATACAACTTGTAAACAATAAACTAATAAAGGGTATGCTTAAGTTAAAACCCACACAATGGAAAATATCAATCTGATAAGTAGAGGAATTCTGCTTTTGAAATCCAAACTGTGAAAATATCTTACCAATTTGCAAAGAGGGTCAGGCTTGTGTTAAAGTACTTTGATACAACAAATTGATTTTAATGGCAAAACGAAAAATGTCATTTTTTAAATACATTTTCAACATCTTTGTAGAACATTTTCCTACCTGAACCCAATTAAAATACCTGGTCCAGCTAAACTGCTAGACAGAGTGTGTGTCTGTGTGTGTTCTTGATAGTGGTGAAGAAGTATTTAGATGATATACTCAAGTAGAAGTTTAAATGAAGAGTAAAAGTCCTGCATTTAGAAAGGAAACTGCCGACATGTACTACTTGGTAGATATATCGTGAAGTACTGCATCATGTCGTAAGGTTTTCTTATTGTTAAAAGTAACCAATACGTATGAGTTTCAACACAGTAAATGTGTAGTAAAGGGGAAAATAAGTAAAATAGAAATACATGAGTAAAGTACAAGTATGTCAAAAGTGTGCAGAACTTAAGCAAATATACAATCAATCAATCAATGGTTTCAAAGGAAGCGATAAAAGAGAAACAAAATAAGGAAATAAAGAAACATACTCTAACATGAGGACAAAGATCCAGTTCTTACGGTCTGAAGGGAGTTATATTGCAGCGGCTTTAAGTGATCCGTCCCTACTCTCCGGGGCTGAAGGGTCTCCAGTGATTGATTTCTTCAACCCTTCATTAAGACCACAGCCTGTTCATTTCATGCTGCCCACATGCCTCATGCACGACTCTTAGTGAGTACTTCACTTACTGTTATTAGTGCAATGACCCCAGCACTTTCACATTGGCAAGGCAGAAGGCAAGGCAAGGCAAGGCAAGGCAAGGCAAGGCAAGGCAAGGCAAGGCAAGGCAAGGCAAGGCAAGGCAAGGCAAGGCAAGGCAAGGCAAGGCAAGGCAAGGCAAGGCAAGGCAAGGCAAGGCAAGGCAAGGCAAGGCAAGGCAAGGCAAGGCAAGGCAAGGCAAGGCAAGGCAAGGCAAGGCAAGGCAAGGCAAGGCAAGGCAAGGCAAGGCAAGGCAAGGCAAGGCAAGGCAAGTTTACTTATATAGCACCTTTCAGCACCAGGCAATTGAAGGTGCTTTACAAAAATGAAAGACATTCAGACAAAGGCATTTAAAAACAGTCATTAAAAAGAAAAGCTAATAAAATAAACATTAAAAGATAAAAGTTACAGTGCAGTCTAAGATATGAATAGTTAAATTATTTCGGTTCTTGATTTTTAATTTATTCACAGAACCTCCCTTTGGAAATCCGAACATTTCCGTCCCGATTGTTAATTTAGATTTAGATTGTTTTCACCATGTTTTGCTCGCATGACATCCACAATCGGACCCTCAGGAGGGTGTACTAGCCCCCTACTCTGCTTTGCGTTCCATAACAAAGTCTTTAAGTGGATATTTCTGTATTAAGTGGTGCAGTGATGACGTATTGCTGAAGTCCGAACCAGAAGTTAGCATCACACGAGCTTCCTTGATAAAAAAGCAATGGGACTTTTTGATTGAATTTGGGATGAATGCAGAAAATAAGATCCTGCAAACACATGATACTTTCACGCATTGTTCAGCGGGATAATCTTCACATATTTACTAGGGCTGTGCATCTTCACTGGTCTCACGATTCGATTCGATTTCGATTATCGTGTCAACGATTCGATTCGGTTCGATATCACGGTGCATCACGATTCATACCAATGCGTTGCATCCTCAATTTTCTATATTACTGCACATGGCTTATTTTTCATCAATGCATACATGCAGTAAATACATATGAACTCTCTTTTTATTATTTAGAAAGTGCTTCAGAAATCAATAACATAAATGTCTTGACATTAATTTATAAACCAAAATAAATGAATTGTATAGGTCTAGCCTCCGTGTGTGAAGTTGTTCCATCCTCAAAAACCAAAAGCTAATGCTTCTGCAGTCGAGCTGCAGCTTCTAGCCACGGTCTTCTAAGGACACTGAATGTCCTGTATGTGGCATCACACACAGGACTTGAGAATGTATGAGATTAAATTAGCTTCATTAAATCTCAGTGATTAAGTGAATAACAAAGTTTCTATCGGGTCACTATCAGCCTGTCACTCATTATTTTCAGGAGGGGGCGGGGCTTGGAGGAACGGAGAGGAGACGGTGATCGCGGAAGCTTTTTTCCTCCTGCCTTCACAAACTTTACACACGTATATATCGTCTGAAAATTGCTAGAGGACATTCATACTTTGCAATCCAAGACTTAATTAAATCCACCAAAAACCTGACATGATTGTAACGCGATTATTTTTGAAAAACATAAATCTCTGTCTGTGTCTCTGAGCCGCAGCGACACGGAGTGATTCAGAGCGGGTCCTTCTGCTCTTGGTTCTGGACTGGTGTTCTTGTGTTGGTGGATAAAGCAGACTGCTCCGTGTTGCTGTGCCGCTGTCACGTCTGTTCCCTGATCTCTGCGTCACCGACCGGTTTGATATTAAAGTGACAGAAAAAACGCCGCGGCCGGAAAATCAGGAGTTACTACTCTATAACCGATTATCTTCCGTCACTGCATCGAGACCGAATCGTCCACGTCCGCATCGCAATGCATCGTAGAAACGATTATTTTCAACACCCCTAATATTTACACTCCTTTGTGATTTTGAAGCAAATTTCAGAAGTAAAAAGCTAATGTTGGGCTATAAACTAACTACGGCACGGTCACATGACTTCACGTTAACACCTCTAATGTTTGGCGGCAAGATGTTTGGTCGTCTCATTTAGACACTTGCTGTTTTTGAATTCACCAGTGGGGTATTTACTGACGTACTTACTGCCGTAGTACAACATTTTGAAAACCTTATTCCAGTTTTCTCACTAAAACACGTTCAAAATAAGTAAACAGGAAGTGGGGAAATGCTAACCCATTTCCAGGTTTAAGGACTCAACCCTGCAGCTTTCTATAGATCTGTCTGGACTTAAATTGAAGAAAGTCTCAAGGAAATCTTGTCAAGACCTCTCTGGTGCACTGAGAGTAAACAGCAGGCAAAGGTCTGACTATTTCAGACTCGAATCAGATCCTGGTACTCTGACCTTTTGGATATAATATCAGGTGTCGGCAGGACATGAGAAAAACGATGTGGGATACCACAGCTCACACAGTTCAGACAGGAAGCAGCCACTTAAGTTGGGGTTACTGCAGATTTCACCCTCTTCCTTGATAATCCCTATCAGAAAATCTCTATCAGACGATAAGCTTTGTCAATAGAAAACATCTGGGAACATAATTAAGATAACGCCCAGGTTTGATACATGACAAATCAAAGTTTAGCTCGATAAGATCCCTGCACGCTGTGATGTACGATTTGAGGGGTTTGTGTGTGTGTGTGTGTGTGTGTGTGTGTGTGTGTGTGTGTGTGTGTGTGTGTGTGTGTGTGTGTGTGTGTGTGTGTGTGTGTGTGTGTGTGTGTGGACTAGCATTACTATACTTGTGGGGACCTACATCTGTTTACATAGTCACGTGTGGGGACTCGCCTCCCTTATAGGGACACATTTGAGGTCCCCATAAGGAGGATCATTAATTTTAGGGTGAAGACTTGGTTAGGTTAAGGTTAAGGGTTAGGGTTAGGCATGTGTTGGTTATGGTTAAGGTTAGGATAAGTCTCCAGGAAATGCATGTAAGTCAATATAATGTCCCCTGAAGTGATGTATACATGGTGTGTGTGTGTGTGTGTGTGTGTGTGTGTGTGTGTGTGTGTGTGTGTGTGTGTGTGTGTGTGTGTGTGTGTGTGTGTGTGTGTGTGTGTGTGTGTGTGTGTGTGTGTGTGTGTGTGTGTGTGTGTGTGTGTGTGTGTGTGTGTGCCACTCCAAAGCCAGTTGGAGAGGGAAATAGAGGGAATATGAAGACAGATGTGGATGTAGAAAGTGATCTGGCGAAGAGAGAGAAAGGAATAAATGAGATCTTTAAATTATCTGTGTTCTACCTCTAAATGTATCACCTCTCCACGCTGGTTAATTATTCAGAGCAGCTGATGTATCACTTCCAACAACCACACAGATATAATAGTTGTGTGTCTTAATGGGAGCCCCGCTGGACAGGAGCTTCCCCAGCAGCGGACACTCTGAAAGAAATAAGATCCTAATGCAGTTCAGCAAAAGCAGAGCCAAAACATGTACGGATCCTGGCTACTAAGTAAACAACAACAAAAGCCAGCTTCGCAACTGTCTGCGTGATTCCAATTGGCACATAACATCTTGAACATTGAATGCATCATTGTTGATTGTACAGGGATTGACTCAATTTACTGTACTTACTGCTCTCCGGGGCTGAAGGGTCTCCGGTGATTGATGTCTTCAACCCTTCATTAAGCCCACAGCCTGTTCATGTCATGCTGCCCACAAGCCTCACGTACATGTACGGCTCTTAGTGAGTACTTCACTTACTGTTATTAGTGCAATGACCCCAGCACTTTCACATTGGCGTGGACATGTCGGTATAAAGTGGTGCAGTGATGCCGTATTTCTGAAGTCCGAACCAGAAGTTAGCATCAAGTCAAGGCAAGGCAAGGCAAGGCAAGTTTATTTATATAGCACCTTTCAGCACCAGGCAATTTAAGGTGCTTTACAAAAATAGACATTAAGAAAATGGCATTTAAAATCAGTCATTAAAAAGAAAAGCTAATAAAATAAACATTAAAAGATAAAAGTTACAGTGCAGTCTAAGATATGAATAGTTCAATTATTTTGGTTCTTGATTTTTAATTTATTCACAGAACCTCCCTTTGGAAATCCGAACATTTCCTTCCCGATTGTTAATTTAGACTGATTGTTTTCACCATGTTTTGCTCGCATGACATCCACAATCGGACCCTCGGGAGGGTGTACTAGCCCCCTACTCTGCTTTGCGTTCCATAACAAAGTCTTTAGGTGTTACCTGAACACCCCGTGTTACCAAAACACTATTTTTCACCCGTCGGTGCTGTGATACTTGTTCCTCAGTACAAATCACCCAAAAACTGATCGTAAACCCTGGCTACGATGGATATCCCAAATATCCTCCTCTCGAGCAGTCCCTCTCATAAATGTCATGGAGTTTCAGACGGTTTTCACCATGTTATGCTCGCATGACATCCACAATCGGACCCTCGGGAGGGTGTACTAGCCCCCTACTCTGCTTTGCGTGGACATGTCTGTATGAAGTGGTGCAGTGATGACGCATTTCTGAAGTCCGAACCAGAAGTTAGCATCACACGAGCTTCCTTGATGAAAAGCAATGGGATTTTTTGATTGAATTTGGGATGAATACAATCCCATTGTTGATTGTACAGGAATTGACTCAATGTACGTAAAAATATGCATTCATGTTTTCTTCAGTAGAAGTTCAACGGTCTCAAAGCAGAGGCCTCGTTGTGAAACTACTGCGATGGCAACGCTTGGTTACTGGCTTTTGAACACTGGTATTAGTGGTTTTCTCCTGATGTGCTTAAAATAGTCCTGCTAATAACATTTAACTAGGTTTACTTTGCCTACTGAAAGTCCTCTTGTGGGTTATTTTGTGTTTCTTTTAACAACTAAAAGATGTAAACTTGGAGGACTCGGGGATGTTTTTTTGTTTTCTAAGCCTCGCGATTCAGGAGTTTTAGCTTTTATCGTTATTTGTGCATAGCTACAGTGTAGTTACGACAATTAAATTATTAGGTCACCGGCTCCTCCAACATTGCAACAACAATAAAACAGAGAATTGTAACACCATCTTATAACTTTATATAATTCAATACCAGTCATTTATGAGTTCAATCATAAAATAGAATTAAGAAAAATGGGAATCCCCAATAAGCAATCTGAAGCTTGAGAGCAGGGGTCCAAACGGTACATTACACATATTTAAAATACATCTTCCAACATGTGGAGAGTGTTTTGCGTGATGACGTTTCGTCGTCTCATTTAGATACTTGTTAGCAGTCTTCATTTTTTTTAGTTTACCAGTTGTGTACCTATTTTATGTCGTAGAACCAAACATAAGCATTTCTTCAGCTTGTGTTAACCACAGACCTTCTTTCAAGCTTTGAACTAAAAGCACATCCAAAGAACCATTGACCTCAAGTCGAGGGAATCAGAAACAGACACAGGTTTATTACCAGGTAGGTCGACACGTACATTTGACTTGGAGTCGTGGTGAATACATAAGAGTCAAACTAAATTAAAACACAGATAGAGAACTAGAAATAAAATGAAATGAAAATAAATGGAATGGAATAAAATATGGAATAAAAATCGGCAGTAATAACAAAAAGAAAACAGAAATAGTTTGACATTGCGTTCATTAATGTAATGCAAAGTCGAGGGAACCGGAAGTGGTACAATATTGACTAATTGACAGGTTTTAAGGCTCTTTGAATCTATTAGACCTCAGAGACCATGGGTAACTTGAAGCTGGAGCAGGAAGTGGGGAAGCAACGGCCTTAAAACTCAGCTCAATAAGAACATTCTCGTCTCATTGTCGTCCAATTTTTTATCTGTACAACTTCAGTTTGGTCAGGTGGGGGGGACAGTAACACCAGAGGCCATTTCCACAAGAGGATTATCCATGAACTGTTGGCAACTTTTAAGCCTCTTTCCCTTTTCCTATCTGTGTTGTGTCCTAGAGAGATAATCACTTAATTAAATATTGATGATATTTCACAACGGAAGCTGGCAATCGGACTTCTGGAAGGGCAGAATGATTAGAAAGTGTTTACTGAGTCATAGCTGCTGCTTGAAAAGGAGATAGAGACGTGTGTGGATGGACTGACAGCACATAAAAAGAAATAAACGAGGAGATGGAATTTAAAAGACTTTAAAAGGATGAAGGTGTGAAGGATAAGAGATGTCTATTCTGTCCAAAGCACTCAGCCAGGTAGTTAAAGTGGACCTATCATGCTATATTTGAAACATATATTGTAGGGCCATACCTATATAAAACATGCCTGTGAAGTTTTTTTTTCAAAATACCAAACAGATCCCCCGTTGTAGCCATGCCTCATACTGCTCAAACCCCTCTTTTGAAGCCCTGTTATAGAAACACGGATCTTGGGTCCTTAGCTTGAAAAAAAAGAAAGCAGAGGAGGCGGAGCTAATGCCTGATCAGATATCAGAGATAAAGTTAAATTCGGTTTTGATAAAACGCCATCCTGTTTAAACCATGTCAAGGCTTATTTCTGAAACAGTATGGATCTTAAATGCTTTTTTTTTTCTCTTGTGGGTTTATCACAAGGTGAGTTCTTTTTTATTTCCTGATTTTTAAACACGTATGCTCTACACAGTACAGGTTAGCTCTGAGCGTCAGCGATGCTAATGTAAAAAAGACGAGATTACGTCCAAAACACGTCAGGCATTGTTTCTGATAGCAACTTTCTGTGGGTCCGCCGACGTCACCTCGGATGGAATCTGTATCCGCTCGTTGAACACCCGTTTTTAAAAGATTTGGGTACGGAGGAAAAGAGAGAGGGTCTTATTTTCTGACGCTGCGGCAGTTCTCCCACATATTTATGTATAAAAGACATCACAAAGTGCATTTTGCATGATAGGTGCCCTTTAAAGAAAGACCAAACATTGATGAAAAGACATTTTAAAGCCACTAGCAGACTTGTTGAGTGCTCTTAAACCCAAATGATTAATTCACAACAGTGTAGATATGACTTTTGCTTTGTATCATATCCTATCATGCATTTTTCATAAAGCAACAATACCACAACGAGAAGATTGGCTTTCCCCCGCGGGCACATGGGAGCCCCTTGGTCCATTAAATTGTGTGTGTGTGTGTGTGTATTGGAAAGGGATATTTGCTTTTAGGAAGGAAATCCGAGGGGAAAGGGAGGTGCATGGTGCAGAATAAGTAAAGAAATATCACGATCCCTCACATAGTATAAGTCCATTTCCATCTGGTGATGTTGACTTTAGAAAGTGGGAGTGTGTGAGGAGAGGGAGGGAGGGATACACGACAGAGGGAAAGTGATAGCAGAGGGATGAAGCAGCAGACTGATGGAAAAGTGAATATTCCTCTGGTAGAAATCTTTAGATTACACGCCTGGTTAGATTTCATCGCCCCCAAAGGTATTTTGCTCTGTGAGTCTGTCTGTGATTCTCGTATCTCTGTGTGCGTGTACTCAAGTGATTTCCGTACAAGACAGCAGCTACTCAGGGACATAAAGACACAAAGACACTTTGAAGGTGGAAGATGTGGTGTTTATTGCATGTCAGTAATATATATGACATTTGGAACACCTGGTTATCCACCAGATTATCTCTATGTGTGAGATATAAACACCCTGTGTGATCCATTCAGATGGGAAAATAAGATGCTAGCATACAGGATGCAAATGTATCTGCTACAAGTGTGATATAAAGACACTATATACGGAATATAAATGAAACTATAAACCGTTGTTTTCTGGGTCATATATTTTTACTTTGGGGGGATATATTCTGCTAATTTTCAGGTTCATATCAGAATGCAGTGTCTCTACTTTAAAGAGTCCTCTCCTGCTGATGTTGAGGTGTATATCAGTATGTAGTGTCTCTACTTTAAAGAGTCCTCTCCTGCTGATGTTCAGGTGTATATCAGTATGTAGTGTCTCTACTTTAAAGAGTCCTCTCCTGCTGATGTTCAGGTGTATATCAGTATGTAGTGACTCTACTTTAAAGAGTCCTCTCCTGCTGATGTTCAGGTGTATATCAGTATGCAGTGTCTCTACTTTAAAGAGTCCTCTCCTGCTGATGTTGAGGTGTATATCAGTATGTAGTGTCTCTACTTTAAAGAGTCCTCTCCTGCTGATGTTCAGGTGTATATCAGTATGTAGTGTCTCTACTTTAAAGAGTCCTCTCCTGCTGATGTTCAGGTGTATATCAGTATGTAGTGACTCTACTTTAAAGAGTCCTCTCCTGCTGATGTTCAGGTGTATATCAGTATGCAGTGTCTCTACTTTAAAGAGTCCTCTCCTGCTGATGTTCAGGTGTATATCAGTATCTAGTGTCTCTACTTTAAAGAGTCCTCTCCTGCTGATGTTCAGGTGTATATCAGTATGTAGTGTCTTTACTTTAAAGAGTCCTCTCCTGCTGATGTTCAGGTGTATATCAGTATGTAGTGTCTCTACTTTAAAGAGTCCTCTCCTGCTGATGTTCAGGTGTATATCAGTATGTAGTGTCTCTACTTTAAAGAGTCCTCTCCTGCTGATGTTCAGGTGTATATCAGTATGTAGTGTCTCTACTTTAAAGAGTCCTCTCCTGCTGATGTTCAGGTGTATATCAGTATGTAGTGTCTCTACTTTAAAGAGTCCTCTCCTGCTGATGTTCAGGTGTATATCAGTATGTAGTGTCTCTACTTTAAAGAGTCCTCTACTGCTGATGTTGAGGTGTATATCAGTATATAGTGTCTCTCCATGCGTTAATGTTCAAAAAGCTCTTTATCTTTCTCATACTGCCTGTGCTGCAGCACCTCTTTTCACCCTCTGTCTGAAACCAGAGCCCAGTCTGCTCTGATTGGTTAGCTGGCCGACTCTGTTGTGATTGGTCAACCGCTTAGAGATGTCCCGCCCCTTAGCCTATCACGTACAATGTGTTGGAGCGCTAGCTAATAGAAAGGAAAGTGTTACGTAGTGATGTCACGATGTTGTGGAAGTAAATAAAGGAGTCCAACTGAGGCGTTTAGAAGGGGTAGTGGCAGTGCCTGTAGAGGGATTTTAGCCTTTGCAGACCATTAACATGCACTAAAACATATATAACATACCACAGGATAGGGAAACCCATAAAGTACAATAAGCCTCTACTCTCTAAGAAACATAATATCCGAATGTACTAGTAAAACAAGTTAACAAAAGAAAAAAACATAAAAAGCTATCACTGAATTCATATGTATCTATCCACAGGTTATCCAAGTGTTTTCAGCAACACCCTATTTTAGACTTATCCATATGAATACTGTCTCTGGCAGCAAGATGTTTCACTGTTAAACACAAGAGCAAAGAGGCTGCAGGGGAAATCAACATCAGGGGCCAAGTGTCTCATCGTGTACACCTGCTTTGCTATTCTCATATCACACACGTTTGTATCTGTATTTGTAATGCTATTTTATTTATATTTCAGAAAGATTCGTCTTAATTTCTCTTACAGTATGTGCATTGCCTTGTCTTGTATGCTGCTGCAACGCAAACATTTCCCAAATTGGGATCAATAAAATACTTATCTATCCATCCATCCATCTATCCATCTATCCATCCATCCATCAATCTATCTCTCTATCTATCTATCCATCCATCCATCAATCCATCCATCCATCTATCCATCCATCTATCTCTCCATCTATCCATCCATCCATCCATCCATCTATCCATCCATCTATCTCTCTATCTATCTATCCGTCCATCCATCCATATATCCATCTATCCATCTATCCATCCATCCATCCATCTATATATCCATCCATCCATCTATCTATCCATCCATCCATCCATCTATCCATCTATCCATCCATCTATCCATCCATCCATCTATCCATCCATCCATCCATCCATCTATCCATCCATCTCTATATCTATCTATCCATCCATCCATATATCCATATATCCATCCATCCATCCATATATCCATCTATCTATCCATCCATCTATCTATCCATCAAGCTATCCATCCATCTATCCATCCATCCATCTATCCATCCATATATCCATCCATCTATCTCTCTATCTATCTATTCATCCATCCATCCATCCATCCATCCATCCATATATCTATCTATCTATCGATGCATGGATATTTGAACCAAATGTCTTTAATAGCATTTTCTTAGTTAATTTTAAATTGTTCACACATGTAGGCTTTGCCCTCATTGCAAAGGAAGGGAATCCCTAATGTAGGCAGAATAGGTCAAGTATAAATAAGACACATTTATTACGAAAACACAGATACAGTATTCTTCAAGAGGTTTTGACGGAGTAACGGTTGAATAGAAATGTGATGTTATAGTCCTGCTGATTCATCTCTACTCAGTGAAAGGGCCAAACAGCCATTGAGGAGTGATGTTTCCACAGAAAAGCAGGCCTTTGTGTTTCTCTGTGCCTGAGGCCAGTCTTTACCCTGTGCCGCTCCCATTGGCAGTGATGCATTCCTCAAGGTGCCAGGTAATGATCTTACACTACACCATTTACATTTCAGGTTTCCAGCCGACGTTGTTGAATTACAATAAGTGGCAACATTTGTATAAGTCAGCTTGGCCGCTGCAGTATGAATATGGCTCTGATCCCCATGTGCACGGTACGTTTAAGTGCCAAACAAATGGTCTGTGCAAAGTGTCCAGCTGTCATCTTCGGTCGCCGTGCAATAAAGAAATCGAGGAGACGACGGTACACTGCTGAAAGGGCTGGAAATAATAGAATAAGAGCAGGCACTATGATAAGTCAGCAAATTGTCTTATCTCCCAGTCATAACAAATAGCTTTAAAGGGAAATAGTGCAACTGGCAACAAGGGGGATGTGATGAGAACAAGGAATGAGATTACAGAGGCCAGCAGAAAGATACTGTTATGAAGAAGAAAAGGGATACAAGGTTGTTCCCTCAAAGCTAATTGTGAAATCACAAAACAGTTAATGGAATTTACACAATGCATAATGCAGAAACATGCTGCACATTACACAGGGCTGGACGCTAATGATAAAACCTGATTTAGATGCAAGAGGAATACACACACCCACACACACACACACACACACCCAAGACAGCACTATAAGCAAAACACCGGATAAAAGCTTGCTCTTATGGAGATAAGGGGAGTAGCTGAGAGCAGAGCAGATGAAAGGCGGTGGGAGATAACAGCTGTGTAATGTGTGTGACTGTTTCTTAATGGAAGTGATGACTCATCGGGGCTGGGGAGCGAGGGATTAAATGTAACAGGATTATATGAATCTGAGCATGAATTAAAACACTCTGTTACAGTTCCTGAAATAAGCAAAGCAATCAGATTGAGATTATATGTTGTGACCTTTGTTTGATACTATTTAGTGGAGATAATGAGTCATCGGGGAGGGGGGGGGCAGATTATATGTGTGAGAGGATTCAAAATAATCTCACACAGAAACGGTGATGAAGACACGGGATGAGTGACAGGGTTTAATGTTGTGGCAGGATGCAGAACTGCTTTATTATAGTAGCTAATGAATACTAAATAGTTGTTTACAAATCACTGAGACGTTTTAGTGTATCCCCTCAGGGTTTTATATGTATTATGTTTAGATTAGATTCAATTTTGTTGTCATGCAAACACCTCAAATGGTCTCCTTTGTTTACTTCTCTAACATAGTGACATCACTATGTAACACTTGCTATTCTATTGGCTAGCGCTCCAACACATTGTAAGTGATAGGCTCAGAGGCGGGACATCTCTAAGCGGTTGACCAATCACAACAGAGCTGGCTAACTGTCAGAGCAGACTGGGCTCTAGTAGTCGAGTATACAAAAGGACCGACATACAGAATACATATAATTATAAAGACCATTATTTTTTGGGTCAGATATTTCAACTTTAAATGAGTTTATACAAAAATAAAGAATCCCAGTTTTTCGTGTGTGAAAATCCTTAAAATAACACGTAACATTTGTTAATCATCAACTTGTAATCCTTCTTGAAATTGCAATGGTTCCTATGCGAGGTTTTTCTTCATACTTCTTCTTGCTTAAACATGTCAGGCATATTTAGATTTTTGGACTTAGTATCTTGAGCCCAGAGCGGCTAACGATATTATTGGCATTGTGAGAGTTCTGCAAAGACACTCACACTGCAGACAAGTTATACAAGCATCTAGTAGAAGCCTTTATGATAGTGCGAGTCATCATGCAAGCAGTCCATGAAAGCAGCAATGCAACCGACTGCATTTATGTGGCAGTAAAACAATGGAAAGACAAAACAATAAGATGATAAAGACGTGAGAATCAGCCTGGAAAAAGAGCAACGTGGAAGGAGAGGGAGAAAATGGAGAATGATAATATTGGTAGTGCAATATTGGACCTCACTTAATCCCCATCATGTGCTAATGCCACTGTGATGGTGTTGTGCTCTGCAATTACCTCCCTCCCATACATCGTGCAGACAGATAGGGACCAGAGCAGATGCTGCTGCTATGAAGACTGAGCACTGAGGATTCCACATGTCCTCCATGAGCTCTGAGAGCGTGTGTGTGTGTGTGTGTGTGTGTGTGTGTGTGTGTGTGTGTGTGTGTGTGTGTGTGTGTGCGTGTGCGTGTGTGTGTATGTGGGTCTGCATGGCGGTGTCTGTGTGTGTCTGTGTATGTGTGTATGTAGGTCTATGTGTGTGTATGTGTACAGTATGTGTGAGTGTGTGTCTGCGTGTGTGTCTGTGCGTGCGTGCGTGCGTGCGTCTGGTGTACGTGTGTGTGTGCGTGCGTACGTGCGTGTGTGTGTCTGGTGTACGTGTGTGTGCCTGTGTGTGTGAGTGTGTGTTCGTATTGATCAGATACACTGCACCCGAGGCTGCGGATGGATGACCCCCTATTATGGCTGTCTGTCTCCCAGGAAAGAGCACCTCTGCATGGGGAGAGTGTGATGCTGTGGCCCTGAGGCCTGGAGGCCTGGAGGTCTGGATCTAAAACCTCTGCTTCACCTCCAGGGAGGGGATTTTAGAAAATCCTTTCACTGACAGAAAACACCAATTGAATTATAGCAAAAGCCCGGAGAGTAAAGGGAAACAGTAGAAAATAGGTAGAAAGGCCTGCAAGTGAGAGTAATGTGCATACAAAACATATTTTAAAAGGTAGTATGCTTATTGTGGCATTGTTTTTAGATTAGATAATATATACTTTATTCATCCAAAATTGCTATATCACACATTTCTTAAAATATAGGTGAAATCAAAATGAATACATAAAAAAACAGTATATACACAGAACTAAACAGTGTATATAAAATCTAAAGTATAGAACATAACACAATAGTATAAGAATAAAACAATCTACTACTACAAATATATCAAAACAGATTGGTGTATATGTTATACAAGTGTCAAAGTAGTTGCAGTTTCTTATTTGTGCATTTAATTAAAATGTAAATGCAGTAAAGTAGTGGAAGTTACAATGTTTGCAAACTATTCAGGGTTATTGAAAAAGGCAACAATACTTTATAAACTGGCACTAGCATATTCCAGAAAGATGACTTCCATCTGTCTTTACTAAATATTACGTGTGGATTTAAATGTGTTTTCTACGCACACAGTATGATATGTATCGTTAAGGTCCTGCAACTCAACCACGCCAACACTATTTGTCCGTCTGAAATGATAAATGAATTATTTAAACTCCAGTGTTGAAAGGCATGAGAGATGAACGTGTTACACGCCCCTCCACCACCCTGACCTTCACACCGCCATCGCAGAAAACACTCCAGAGTCTCGCCATATGAAGCGTGTCCTGTGTTGCCTGTAGCACACGCTGCACACGCTGCACATACAGAGCGGAAGGCAGCGCTAATCCGAGGAGCCCAGGTGATAATTGCAGTTCACCTTGTCAGGGCTTCAGCTAGCAGTGGAGGATTTATTTGTTTTGATATGAAGGGGAATACATTAGCGTAAAGCCTCCCGGCCACAGTATATACAGAGAGCTGCCCTCCAGCTGTGTGATGGAGCCGGGCTCACGCACACCTATGGCTCACCGCTGAGTGTTCGCTGGACCAAAACACTTTAAGATTGAGCTTTATTATTCAGCTCCTCCTGCTTCTCCCTGCCTTACAGCCAATCAAAAGGACAGATGACCACCATGTGACAATCTGAGTCACTGATGGGTTTCGACCCCAGAAAATAAAAAGGTGTATAATGCACGAGGCTTTATTTCCATGTTATACGGGAGTCCAGCTGTTTCTCAGCGTGTGACTGCGGTCGCTTCTGGCTCTTTTAAACACTTTACATTTCACACCCTTTTGATCTGCTCAAGAATCCACACATGTCTTTTTTCATTTGTTTAAACACACAGGTCCCTGTCTCATCGCCTCCTTATCTCTTGCCTTCATCTTTCAATGACATCTTCCTCCCACTCTGCCAGCCCATAAGGTGTTGCAGGAAAGACTCCCAAAACCACAACCCTCATATTGAATAAATGTTTTTTAACGTGTTTGTGGTTAAAGGTTTGAAATAAGGTTAACACGAGCTGAAGAGATGTTGTTCTCAACATAATGTACGTCAGTAAATCCCCCACTGGTGACTTTGGTTTTGATTTGATATACTTTATTAATCCCCGTGGGGAAATTGTTTCTCTGCATTCGACCCATCCTAGTGTTAGGAGCAGTGGGCGGCCATTTTGAACGGCGCCCGGGGAGCAGTGTGGGGAACGGTGCCTTGCTCAGGGACACCTCGGTAGCACTTGGTCTTGCCGGGACTTGAACTGATGACCTTCCAGTTGCCAAGCCAAGTTCACAAGCAGTGGTTGCTAACAAGTGTCTAAATGAGACGTCATCACGCCCAACATTAGCCGCGGTTAGCTTAGCGGTGGTGACGCAAATTTATGTGACAATGGACTTCAAAAATCATAAAGTGGAGCTAACATGGGGAGAGTATCCCGCTGGACAAAATGTGTAAGTATCATAAAAATCTTATTTTCTTTAATATCCCAAAATCCAATGGAAAAATCCTATTGCTTTTAGTCGAGCCGTGACTTTTATACCTAGGCCCTCTTACCCCCACCCCTTCCCTCGAAAAAAATAAAATATGAGTTATTACGTCACAGCATATGCTTCAGCAGAATATCAAAACTACGGCCCGGGGTGCAAACCACATCAATGACAGCGACCCTCTACCACACAAAACAACACCTGTAAATAACCCAATTTGTGTTCTTTGAAATGGAAAAGGACATTGCATTGTGTTTCTTACTTTCGTTGCAGTTGTATGTCTTAAGTGTCACATGGCATGCTTTTATTTTGAAGGCAGTTTACGCTGTTGACAGGAAGTTGTTGTTGCTAAGGAAACAAGAAAGCTTCACAGCGGGCGGAACTTGTGATAAAGTCCGCGATAATAAAACCCACCCATTCAGAGGGAAGATATGATTGGTCAATTGTACTGTGATTGGACATTACTCTCTCGTTCAGTTACTACAGCGACCCTCTGTGAATGTACAGCAGGACCAGCAATCAGCTCCTGTCTTCACCTCGCGGAGACGAGCTTCTTTCATTTAACCCTTCACATTCTAACAGAACTGAACAGGCAGATTCAAAGGAATTATTTTTTTGGCCATGTTATTTTTAATACAATTAAATCAAGTTGTTTTGGTAAAACTAATGAAAAATATTTTAAAAAATATATTTAAAAAAAAAATGTTACAATTTTTTAATTTGTTTTTAATGTTTTTAATATTATTGTGTGGAATATCTTCGGCCCTCAGAGAGAGCCTAGAGGGCCCTGACGGCTCGCCACTGTAGTCGAGGGTTAGGGTTGCAATGCTAACTTACATAATATCAGCATCAATCTGTTCTCCCTCCTCACATCAGCTCCACTGTCATGTAACCTTTATCCACATCTTTCTTTTATGTTTTTATAACCACACTTTTAGGTTTTTCTTTCCTTTATTTATGTACTATAACTCCGCTAATCAACTTTGCAGCAAAACCAAATCGATAGATGTATTTGTATCAACGAGAAAGGTCTAAGATCATCTTCCTCTCACACTCCTCTGAGTTTAGCACCCTTGTCTTGTACTTTCCTGGGAGATAAAATGGCCGTGCTGAAAAAGCTGTCAAATACAGAGGGAAGCTGAACATCGAGCCGTTTTATATTTGATTTTCTTCGCAAAATGAACATAAAAAAGAATCCATAAAACAATTGAAACTTTTACGAGAATGCACGTAGTTGATCCGTCTCGTTGTTAACGGTTTCTCATTATGTTTCTTTATTGCTAGTAAACGCACTTTGCTGAAAGTCATTTCATTTATTTTACCCATAAAAAACGGTAAATTGCCAAAAGCAATAAAGTATCCTGTGTCTGATGAAACGCAACAGTATGTTGTGCAGTGGAGCTGGGGGAATATCTGCAGCCGTTTTCAAGCTCTTTCCTTTTTCATAATGTGTCACATGTTGTAACTCACAGATAGCATGCAGTTTAGGTGATCATCAAAGCTCAGGCATGTGACGCTGCTGATGGAACCTGGACTAAACCGTCCTCATATCTTTCAATGCTGTCATTTGTCCTTTTCATGCAGAGTGGTGCCGTAATGTTCCTGAAATGAGTCAACATTTTAGTACTTCCTGTTCCCTCGTCTGGAAGTCAATGGTTTTTGAAAGGTCTGTGGCTAACAGAAGCAGAAGAGATAAAATACGGCAGTAAATACACCAAATATGAATTTCAAAATGGCGGTTGAGAAATGTCTAAATGAGACGGCTAAACGTCATCATGCCGAACATTAGCCGCCTTTAGCTTAGCATGGCGTGAAGTTATTACATTACATGTCACTTGTTAGACGCTTTTATCCAAAGCCACTTCCATACTCAAGACTGTGGGCAATCCCACCGGAGCAATTTGGGGTGAAGCGTCTCAGGGACACAACGACATGCTGACTGCAGTGGGGTTTGAAATTGCTATCCTCTGATTTGAAGATCAGCGCACTATACCCCTGAGCCACGGCCTCCCTATCAGATGTGATCGTGCTAGGGTTGCAAAGGGGCCGAACATTTCAAGTACATTTCCGGAAAGTTTCCATGGGAAGTTAAGCCAGGGAATTTTGGAAATATTTGATGCAAAATTAAACAAAAAACATGACATTTTAAAAATGTTTTAAGTAGAACAGAACAAGTTTTAATTATTTTATTGAACAATTATTTGTTTCATTGAAGAACGAAAACAGGAATGTTGAGTTAAATGTTACTCATCCCCCCCAACCCCACATTAAAAAATGAACAAAAATGCCCCCCCATCCAAAGATCCCCACTAAGTCCCATTCTAAATGTGAAATGAAAAGAGCCCTCTCCCTCCAAGAAGTCCCATTAAACAAAAGCAAATCTTCCTTCAAGCGATCCTCTGCCTTTTTGCTAAACCTTTCAGTCAACAGGCTCTTCCTGGGCCTCTTCAACATCCAACTCTTCCTCTTCCTCTTCCTCTTCAGTGTCACTGTGCAGCCTGTTGAGGATGGCTCTGTGTCCGTCCGGCTCAGAGAGCGTTAGGTTTGCCCGAATGCCAACCAGTGTTTCCACTCTCACATGTGAGCCTGCTGCCAACCTTTGTGTGTCTCAATAGCCATGCACTAAGCAGTGTGCTATGGCATGGATATTCAAGTGTACTTGAATGGCATCTGTTTGTTTTAGTCAAGATTACGCTAAAATATACTTTCCCCAACTATATTCAAGTTCCCTACGAAGAGCCAACCTTCCATTTAGAACATTCCCAGTTTATTCCCGTGGAAGGTTTCCATCTTTGAAAATTCCTGGTATTTTGCAACCCTAGATCGTGCTGTAGTTCCTTTAGCCTAAACATAATATAGCCTAACATATTGCAACCATGCCTGCCAACCTTGAGACCTCAGAAATCGGGAGCACTTTCAAAACCACCGCGGAGGGGGGGTGCTAGTGGATCGCCGGAGCTGTATTAGATCAACATGAACATGCATTGTAGTTGTAAGTGCACTGTCTTGCTGCCGGTAGCACCATCCTTGATGTGTGTGGGCTGGCCCTGTATTTTAGGACAGGAGTGAGCAGAGGGTCGAGTAGTCGATTCTTGTTCAGTTTTCTGTGACTATCTCCCTCACCCTCTCAGACTTTCAGTTGGGCGCGCTGCTAAAGAGACGCGCTACCATGGAAACCAAACAATGGTGTAGCTGTATTAAAGTCCGAGTGGAAACAGTCCTGAGTAAATCTGATTTTGTCAGAAATAAGCAGAAATGCGGGAGAAATATGACCCCGGGAGGAAACCGGGAGAGGCCTATGAAATCGGGAGTCTCCCGCGAAAATCGGGAGGGTTGATTTTTTATTTTGATTTTGATATACTTTATTAATCCCCGTGGGGAAATTGTTTCTCTGGCAAATTCAAATGAAACCTGTAACCTAAACAGTCACACACTAAGAAAAGCAACACTGTGAGCTTTTCTACACCCAGCATACATTTACTGTTACAGAAGTGTTTCCTCCACGCTGAGACACTCAGTACATGTCCATGTTTTATTGCCTCAATAACAGGCAATAATACCTCTTCAGAAAAACATGAGCAACAGTGTATATATTCTTCTATGGAACACAGCCCCACTGTGCACAAAGTGTACGAAACTGTACAGAAATTAACGGATCTGAATTGTGACCACATGTGGAGAGAAACACTGCTCTATTTACGCTGTAATAGAAGTCAACAGAGCTCATTAGCTGCATGCAGCCGCTTTTTATTGCACTCATATACCAATTATTAATGTCCCTGTACTATTATGTGGAGAGAGAGAGAAGGAGGGGCCTTTTCTTCCACTCTGTGGTTCTGAAGACACAGCGATTCATGAATCATACATCGCGCACATTAAGGGTCAAACGCAAGTCAAAGTATATTACAAATGTGCCTGTGTGAAAGTGCGGGGGTCGGGGGGAGGGGCCGAGGGGGGAGGGGCCGAGGGGAGAATGGCAAATGGCAAACGAAAACACACATGGAGGTAATGACAGACGCCTGACCTTGTAGAGATCGAGAGTGAGGGAGAAAGGGAGGATGAGGGAGGAGATTATTACAATATGTATGACATAAGGGAGCAGAGGGAGAAAAGAGAATATGTGACTTTACAGTGCGCTTGACCCGATCCATCAACCAAGATGGATTTGGTTTTATGGGTCAAGCCTCAGAGTCAGAGGGGGAGCTGTGCATAGTGAGGGCTATCCTCTGGGATCAGGACAACGCTTCAGAAAGACAACAAACTGCTGGTTATTCCCACGTTCTGCAATCTGTGAATTCTTTATCAAAAGCCTAAATGTATTAATGGTAAAGCGTAGTTATATAAAAGCTGAAACTATCTGCTTGGATCTATCAAATATTTATAAGAAAATACTGAAAAAACAATGTTATAATGCAGGGGTGTCAAACTCAATTTCATCGCGGGCCACATTAGCATTATGGTTGCACTCAAAGGGCCGGTTGTAACTACTACGTATATAAATATATAATATATATATATAAAATAATGTATTACATTACATTATTGCCTCTGAATTGGATTATTATCGGATAGGGTAACTACCTACGTTTGAAAGCAGAAGTCCAGGGCAAATAATTGCAAGTCTCTTCAGTGCGCAAACGAGATGCATTGTGGGACATGTAGTTTGTGGGCAACCTGCTTCTGTAAAGTGGCCTGTAACCGTATAATATTCTTTGCAAGTTCTTGCGGGCCACATCAAATGAAGTCGCGGGCCGGATTTGGCCCCCGGGCCTTGAGTTTGACACCCTTGTTATAATAGAACCTTTTTTTGAACAACGGGGGGAAAACCGGATTAACAAGAAAGTGATCCAGGCTCTTGTAAAGGGAACACATTTTAATAAAAGTCGTTTTTTGTCGTAGCTTAATAATTAAAATGGCCAGGAAGTTTCTTGGATGAATCATAAGTTGACCCTTTTACATTTTCAATTTGAAGCTAATTGCTTAATTAATAAAGTGTTAAAGGTCCCATGTCAGGCTTTCCGGTTATCACCCGCCCCCTTGTGTTATGAAGGTTTCTGCATGTGACCGGTCTGCAGTCACAAACCCTCAAAGTGCACCCTGTAGCGAGTAAAACTCTAACACAGAGAAGACCTGTCTGCTGCCCCAGAACGCCTCGCTGGACATTTCTCTTTTTACATTGTTTACTTCCTGGTCATAGTGACGTAACGGCTCCGCGGATGGCCACCACACACACACACACACACACACACACACACACACACACACACACACACACACACACACACACACACACACACACACACACACACACACACACACACACACACACACACACACACACACACACACACACACACACACACACACACACACACACACACACACACACACACACACACACACACACACACACACACACACACACACACACACACCACACACACACACACACACAACACACACACACACACACACACACACACACACACACACACACACACACACACACACACACACACACACACACACACACACACACACACACACACACACACACACACACACACACACACACACACACACACACACACACACACACACACACACACCACACACACACACACACACACACACACACACCTTTTCTCAGCCGCGCGGCTCCGTGGATCTCCGCACACAGCCAGGCTGTGAGTGTGTGTGTGTGTGTGTGTGTGTGTGTGTGTGTGTGTGTGTGTGTGTGTGTGTGTGTGTGTGTGTGTGTGTGTGTGTGTGTGTGTGTGTGTGTGTTGTGTGTGTGTGTGTGTGTGTGTGTGTGTGTGTGTGTGTGTGTGTGTGTGTGTGTGTGTGTGTGTGTGTGTTCAGGCTGAGTTCCGCGGTGTCCTCGCAGACCCCACGCAGCAACCAGGAAACGACACCAGTAACCCAGCTCACACTGTCCGCTCCTCGAGCCTCAAAGGGCGGAGCAGCGAGCCCCGCAACGCCCCGCCAACACGGCCCCCAGACCCCACGCGGCATTCTCATCTGTTTCTCATTACTGGTGTCACTTCCTGGTTGCTAGAAAACGTAACACATAAACACTGATGTTCCGCTGTAACGGTGGTGGACTCATCAGAACAGAGTGGGCGAGCCGACCAATCAGAGCACAGTGGGCTCACAGGGAGGGGGGGGGGCAGGAGCTCCAACAAGCCGTGTAGGACAGAGAGTGAATACACAGACTACACAGAGATCCTGTGAGAAACCAATGTGAGTTTGGAACATTGAACGATGTGAATCTATTCTAGTCGACCTCAACGATGGAATCATGATCAGTAGAAATGGCCGTGACATGGGACCTTTAACGTGTATGCCTGACAAACCCCAGTAGGATAACTAAGAAGTTTTAACGCATTAAAGTTTAGGATATTTTCTTGCTCTGTATTCTAAACTTTGCAAAAGAGTTTTCTGTCCACTATTGATCACTTCTCCCACAACCTGAGTCTGACACAGTTAGGAAGTAGAGAGGGAGGACAGATTCAGATCTGGCAATACGTTTTATCTCTCATAAATCCAGGCCGCTTCACTTTGCACTCGTCCCGCCTCAGTCTGGCCCGCAGCGGCTGGAAAATGCAATTTGTTTTTGTCAGGCCCGGTTTGACACGGGTACATTTTACTGCCCAACAACCAATGAGGTGCCATGTCTGACTGTCTGTGTGTCGAGGTAACACCCTTCGATCTCTGTGCTTCTAAACTTTGATGATAGTCCTGATTCAGACTGTTGGAGACGGTTACCTGAAGTCATTTTCTTCAGTGGGACTCAAACTCAAACTTATCCTCCCTCTTCTCTCTTGTGTTGTGCCTAAAGATGCAACAGGACGTCTTCACTCTGACACTGGAAGTTATTTATGAAGAAACAACAGCTCTCTGTTCTTTTATTAACTCCATCTTCTCCCCGATACACCGCTGCTTTTTGCATGTTGTTCAATCCATTATTGACAGCACAGCTTCTCTGGGAGTGTCTCGGCCTGTCATAGAAACTCAGGTGCAAAGGGAGAGGATATGGAGCTAATGGCATGGGGACAAGGAACAATTAATAAATAAACCTCTACCTTTTTCAAAAGAGAAGGGCATGGCGGAGGAAAACCTGGAGAGAAAGAGAAGGGATGTATAAAGGAAAGAAATGAGTGACGTTAAGAGACAGGGGGGAGTAGGAGAGGACGGGTGAGAATCCCGGCGGTGCTAACATGTTGAGACTTAGCCACACACACACACACACACACACACACACACACACACACACACACACACACACACACACAAAGCTGTTGCACCTAACGAGTGAAAAACCTCTGAGCAAAATAATCTGTGATGTCTCTGGTGGCAGCTTGCAAAAAGCTTTCTCTGCGCCTCGGTCTCACCCCCTCCCCTCCCCCCCCTCTTCTACTTCTAAACTCCTTAACCCCCCTCGCTCTGCTGCAGTACGAGCTCCCGTCCAACTCTGCTCATAATACATGATGTTCTCACACAACTAAACTGCAGCCTTTCTCACAGACTAAAGTCACAGTTTTAAACATGTGGCTGAAGTTGTGAATTGAACAGAGGAAATGAAAGTTCTTTATTACAAAACATTTAATTGTAACAGAAGCTTTCGTCCGATGCCACTCAAGATAAGTGCAATAAACAATGTATCTAAATAGTTATCACTGTAATAAACCGTGTATTTAATTTTTACATTATGTAGTTGTATATATCATATTCTATTTACGTGTATATATTATTATTTATTTTGAATTTGTTTTACGTCCGATATAATTATGTTACATTGTTGGAGGAACTCAGGACGTAATATTTTCATTGCCATTTCTACACTGTAGCTTATGTGCATATGACATTAAAACCTGCCGGTACATTCACGGTAAATAAGCCAAATCAATGTGCCATGAAATTGCTTAAAATCCTGAAGGTACAATATCTGTTCGAGGTTCAAACTACCCTTATTGGTGTTAGCTTTAATGCAGGGGTGTCAAACTCAATTTCGTCGCGGGCCACATCTGCATTATGGTTGCACTCAAAGGACCGGTTGTAAGACTATATAAATATTTAATACATATAAAATAATGTATTATATTATTGCCTCTGCATTGGATTATTATCGGATAGGGTAATAACTACGTCTGAAGGCAAACGTCTTGTGCAAATAATTGCAAGTCTCTGAAGTGAGAATGTCACAAAATGATTTCAAATGGAGAAAAAAAAAGTAACATTTTGAAAAAAAGTACAATTCTAAGAAAAAAGGCATATTTGAGATGCATTGTGGGACACAATGTGGGGCATCACACTACTCAGCCTCCCCGGGAAAGTTTACTCCAAGGTACTTGAAAGGAGGGTCAGGCCGATTGTCGAACCTCAGATTGAGGAGGAACAATGCGGATTCCGTCCTGGTCGTGGAACGACGGATCAGCTTTTTACTCTCGCAAGGATCCTGGAGGGGGCCTGGGAGTACGCTTATCCGGTCTACATGTGTTTTGTAGACTTGGAGAAGGCGTATGACTGGGTTCCCAGGGAGTTACTGTGGGAGGTGCTGCGGGAGTATGGGGTGAGGGGGTCTCTACTCAGGGCCATCCAATCTCTGTACTCCCAAAGCGAGAGCTGTGTCCGGGTCCTCGGCAGGAAGTCGGACCCATTTCCGGTGAGAGTTGGCCTCCGCCAGGGCTGCGCTTTGTCACCAATCCTGTTTGTAATATACATGGATCGGATTTCGAGGCGTAGTCGTGGGGGGGGGGGGTCTGCAGTTCGGTGGACTAAGGATTGCACCACTGCTTTTTGCAGATGATGTGGTTCTGATGGCTTCATCGGTCTGCGACCTTCAGCACTCACTGGATCGGTTCGCAACCGAGTGTGAAACGGCTGGGATGAGGATCAGCACCTCCAAATCTGAGGCCATGGTTCTCAGCAGGAAACTGATGACTGACTGTCCACTCCAAGTAGGGAATGAGTCCTTACCCCAAGTGAAGGAGTTCAAGTATCTCGGGGTCTTGTTCTCGAGTGAGGGAAGAATGGAGCGTGAGATGGGCCGGAGAATCGGAGCAGCGGGAGCGGTACTGCAGTCGCTTTACCGCACCGTTGTGACGAAAAGGGAGCTGAGCCAGAAGGCAAAGCTCTCTGTCTACCGGGCCATTTTCGTTCCTACCCTCACCTACGGTCATGAAGGATGGGTCATGACCGAAAGAACGAGATCGCGGATACAAGCGGCCGAGATGGGTTTCCTCCGCCGGGTGGCTGGTGTCTCCCTTAGAGATAAGGTGAGAAGTTCGGTCATCAGGGAGGGACTCGGAGTTGAGCCGCTCCTCCTTCGCGTCGAAAGAAGCCAGTTGAGGTGGTTCGGGCACCTAGTTAGGATGCCACCTGGGCGCCTCCCTAGGGAGGTGTTCCAGGCACGTCCAGCTGGGAAGAGACCAAGGGGTAGACCTAGGACCAGGTGGAGGGATTATATCTCTTCGCTGGCCTGGGAGCGCCTTGGGATCCCCCAGTCAGAGCTGGTTGATGTCGCCAGGGAAAAGAAAGTTTGGGGCTCTCTGCTGGAACTGCTACCCCCGCGACCCGACCATGGATAAGCGGGAGAAGATGGATGGATGGATGGATGGATGTGGGACATGTAGTTTATGGGCAACGTGCTTCTGTAAATCGTCCTGTAACCGTATAATAAACTTATTATATTCTTTGTAAGCTCTTGTGGGGCCACATTAAATGAAGTCACGGGCCGGATTTGGCCCCCGGGCCTTGAGTTTGACACCCCTGCTTTAATGGGTCTAAGTCTACATGTATATCTACTAGCAGGCAGGACATGACTACATGTTAGATAAGACGTCACAGAACTTGTATTAACATCGCTTTATGAGATTTACATAAACACAAGTCCAATATCTTATCTTTTTAAACTTCTAACACGTAACCGGTGCTGTATTTTGTTCTAAATTCTGGTACTCCATCACTATCCATTAAAATGATCCCTTAAGCCATCTATCCTAAATCCTGCCTTGCCGCCAAAGGAAAGAAATATATCACTATCTGCTGAACTGCAGATGTTGTCTCTTCATCTCTCCCTTATACATGACAGGAAGAAAGACACCATCAGACTCTCTGTTCATCCATCAGCCTTCCTCCCCTCTCCTCTGCCTCCCTTCTTCATCCTCACCTCGCCCTGTCCTCAGTGACATCTGGGAAGACAACTGACAAATCCCCCGACAGTGAAAAAGAAAAAAGAGAGGGTGAGGAATAAAGTCTCAGTGGCAGTCAGAAAGCCGTTCAAAGTTAAACTGTATCTTAGGGGTGTAACGGTTCACAGAAGTCACGGTTCGGTTCGTAGAAATAAGGAACTCTAACATTTGGAATCGTTAACTGTATTACAGTTAAAAACAAACCACAAACAGTAACACACACACTCAGATGGCCATGATATTGATAATGGCTGATGTCAAACTAAAAGGTTAAATAAGCTGTACAACTAAAAAGAATGTCTTGAAAATATTAAAATAAATAATAAGAAAGTGTTTTAATCACAATCAATAAAAGGCAATACAGAACTGTATAACATCTCCTGATGTCAACATATAAAATAAATACAATGATAAATATAAAACTAAATAAAATCTGTAACTTTAGGAGCAATGTCTAACCTGTGTAATTAACTTGTGAGTGTGTGAGGCCATTATGCCTAAATAAAGGTACTCAAGCTTTACTCTATTTTCAAGTTTTTCTTCAGAAAGATGAGTTAGTCTACGTTGTCAGCGGTGAGGGCAGATCTGTTGGCGGTAACTATGGCACCTGCCGTCGAGAAAACCCTCTCGCTGGGGACTGAGACTGACTCGGATGTGCTTGAGCATGTTTGATGTGTTACCACTAGCATACCGCACCGCTGTCGAACAACGCCGACACAGCGTCCTCGTCCGATCCACAACTCGCACCCCATCTTTGTTGTAGTCCACAGGGAACCCGAAATGTTCCCACACAGCTGATTTAAAAAAAGCAGGTGGGTTCTAGCTCCTGTGTGTTGTGTGAACTCGCCGTAGCTACTAACTTTTCTTCTTCATGTATCTGTCATAGTCTGCTCCATCATTCACCAGTAGTTTTCCATTCACCTGTCTCACCTGTTTTCCACACCCACTCGTTAACTCACTCTCTTTCTCTTCTGCACCCATTAGCTTCTGCCAGTATTTAAACTCGCACCTGACACACACTCTTTGCCAGATTGTACTTTGCCTCATGCTTGTCTCTCCCGCGTTCAACACTAGATTGCCTACCCGGTTCCGACCCTGCCTGTCCCCGACCTGCCTGCTCTGCCTGTTTCCTGATCCTGCCTGTCCCTCGACTATCCTGCCTGGCCTGTTATCCGACCCTGCCTGTATCTACGCTGACCGCCTCGCTTACTCCCTGACCCTCTGCCTGTCCCTGACTCACCTTCTGCCCGCTGTCCTCCGGTGCGTTATACTGCCCGGTTGGTATTCCTCCGATCCAGTGGAATCTCCAATAAAGGATATTACCAATTCTCCTTGGTTTCTCGAGTGCTGCATTTGGGTTCTCCTTAAGATTGTGACAGAACAATCTGGCCAGAACATGGACCCAGCGCACTCCTCTTCACCAAGAGACCGTTTCGAGAGAGTTGAGGACGCTCTCCAGAGGCAGGAAGCCTCGATAGCCGCCCTGGCCACCGAGGCTCATCATGCTACATCTTCACATGACCAGACGCTAACCTATTTAGCTGCGCAACTACAGCAGCTAACGGCTACGGTGCAGCAGCTAGTGGCAGGAGTGGCCGCTCCAGCGCCTCTTCCTATGCCGTCGACACCCGCTTCTGCATCACCTCTGATGGGATTTACCCCGGAGCCTCGGGTGGGAACTCCGGAGCGCTACGCCGGGGAACCGGAGGGCTGCAGCCCGTTTCTTACGAACTGTTCTATCCTGTTTGCACTGCAGCCACACACTTTCGCTTCTGAAGCTGCTCGTGTGGCGTTCACGGTCAATCATTTGACTGGGAAAGCCCGACTGTGGGGCACAGCGGAATGGGAGCAACAAACACCCGCCTGCTCTTCGTTCCCCGCTTTTTCTGCGGAGCTGCGCAAGGTGTTTGGACCCGTGTCTGTGGGTCCAGACGCTGCAGGAGGACTATTGAACCTGAGCCAGGGTAATGGATCTATAGTGGATTATGCCATTGAGTTTCGCACCCGGAGCCGCCTCAGCAACTGGAATTCTGCAGCCCAGTGTGACGCCTATCTGCGTGGGTTGGCGGATTACATCAAAGATGAGCTTGTGTCGTTTGATTTGCCCAATTCACTGGATGGGTTGATTGAACTGACTTCCCGCATGGATCGGCGCATCCAGACACGGAGACGGGAGCGACGATCGGCGGAAGTTCAACATGCCTGGGCGCCCCGACGTCCGAGTTTGGCTGCGACTCCTCACCTCACTCCAGAGCCGCAACCAGGGGGGGATGAGCCCATGCAGGTGGGTCGTACCAACCTCACTTTGGAGGAACGTGAGCATCGCAGACGTCGTAACCTGTGTCTCTACTGCGGCCGGGCCGGCCATTTCGTTTCTCACTGCCCGGTAAAAGGCAAGGCTCAGCAGTAATGGGGAACATACTGGTGAGCCAAACCCCTGGATTTGTTCCCACTCAGAGACCATTGAGCCACGCCAGGTTGCTATTGCCGGATAGCTCTCAGGCTCTTGCAGTTTTTATTGACTCTGGTTCGGACGCGAGTATTATGGATGAAGAACTTATGCTGCAGTTGGGTATAGACCGGGTTCCCTTATCTCGCCCAGTTCCAGCCAACGCCTTAGACGGTCACCTGCTGGGGACAGTGACTCATCAGACTGTACCCGTTCACATGCTCCTGTCTGGGAACCATCACGAGACTATTCAGTTTCATGTTCTCCGGTCTCCACATATCCCGCTTATCCTGGGTTACCCATGGCTCCGCCGCCACAACCCTAACATTGACTGGGAGACGGGAGCCATTTTGGGATGGAGCCCCTCTTGTCATCAGATCTGTCTGAAACAGGCTGCCGCGCCTCAACGCTCGGGGAACCCCAGCCAAGTTCTGAATGTTACAGGAGTTCCACCGGAATATCTGGACTTCAAGGAAGTATTCAGCAAGTCGAGGGCTACTTCCCTACCACCACACCGGCCCTACGACTGTGCCATCGACCTGCATCCCGGCACCAGCCCTCCCAGGGGTCGATTGTACTCCCTGTCTGCTCCGGAAAGAGTTTCCATGGAGACTTATATCAATGACGCTCTGGCGGCTGGGATTATTCGCCCGTCCTCATCACCTGCTGGCGCAGGGTTCTTCTTTGTAGAGAAGAAAGACAAGACCCTAAGGCCCTGTATCGACTTTCGGGGTCTTAATGACATTACAATCAAGAATCGATACCCACTGCCTCTTATCTCTTCTGCATTTGAGTTGTTGCAGGGAGCAACCATATTCACGAAGCTGGACTTGCGTAACGCGTACCACTTGGTACGTATTCGCGAGGGGGATGAGTGGAAGACCGCCTTCAACACCACCTCGGGGCACTACGAGTACCTAGTCATGCCTTTTGGGCTTACCAACGCCCCTGCAGTATTCCAGGCGTTGGTAAATGATGTGCTCCGAGACATGTTGGACCGACACGTGTTTGTTTACTTGGATGACATCCTGATCTTTTCCAAGACACTGAAAGAACATGTGCACCACGTCCAGGCGGTTCTCAGGAGATTACTCGAGAACTCGCTGTTTGTTAAAACGGAGAAGTGCGAGTTTCACACATCCTCTGTCTCTTTTCTGGGATACATCGTGGGACAAGGGAGCATCGAGATGGATCCTTCCAAGGTTGATGCAGTCACTTCCTGGCCGGTTCCAGATTCCCGGAAGCGGCTACAACAGTTCCTCGGGTTCGCCAACTTCTACCGGAGGTTCATTCGTGGATACAGTACCTTGGCCGCTCCTCTCACAGCCCTGACCTCCTCTAAGGTCATGTTCCAGTGGTCCTCCTCGGCTGAGGAGGCATTCCAGAACCTTAAGGCGAGGTTCACCTCCGGCCCCATCCTCCGAGTACCCGATCCTGTAAGACAGTTTGTTTTGGAGGTGGATGCTTCTGATATGGGGGTGGGAGCCATCCTGTCTCAGCGAGCAATGGACAGCCAAAAACTCCATCCCTGTGCTTTCTTTTCAAAGCGTTTGACTCCAGCGGAAAGGAATTATGATGTGGGAAACCGGGAGCTGCTAGCAGTGAAGTTGGCTCTGGAGGAGTGGCGTCACTGGCTCGAGGGGACCAGTCAACCTTTCCTGGTGTGGACCGACCACAAGAATTTGGAGTACATCCGGTCGGCCCGCAGACTGAATTCCCGACAGGCTAGATGGGCCCTTTTCTTCACTCGGTTCAATTTCTCCCTCTCCTACCGCCCTGGTTCTCGGAACATTAAGGCTGACGCTCTTTCTCGTCAGTTTGGAGAGGGAGGTAACATTCCCAGGGGCTTGGACACCATCCTTCCGACTTCTCAGCTCGTCGCCGCCCTCATCTGGGAGGTGGAGGAGAGGGTCAAGGCTGCCCAGCAGGACCAGCCGGGACCCAGTGCCTGTCCTCCGAACCGCCTGTTCGTTCCGCAGACGTTGAGGTCTGATGTTCTCCAGTTGGCTCATAACTCCAGACTCACCTGCCATCCTGGGATCCAACGCACAGGGGAGGTAGTCCAGCAAAGGTTCTGGTGGGCAACACTTAAGGAGGACACCAGGGAATTTGTTAATGCCTGCCCCGTTTGCAATCAGAACAAGTCTTCTCACCAAGCTCCTGCTGGTCTCCTACGACCTCTGCCTATCCCTCATCGCCCCTGGTCTCACATTTCTTTGGACTTTGTTACTGGTCTGCCACCGTCCAACGGACACACTGCCATCTTGACGGTGGTAGACCGATTCAGTAAGATGGCTCATTTTGTGCCGATACCCAAGCTCCCCTCAGCTAAAGAGACGGCAGAGCTGGTCCTGCTCCATGTGTTCCGGCTCCATGGGCTGCCTACTGATGTGGTTTCCGATCGTGGTCCTCAATTTACCTCGGTGTTCTGGAGGGAATTCTGCACGCTCCTTGGGGCCACGGTCAGTCTGTCATCCGGTTTCCATCCGCAGTCCAACGGTCAGACTGAAAGGAAGAACCAGGAGATGGAGACAACCTTACGATGTATAGTCTCCAAGAACCCAGCGGCCTGGGCTAAACAGCTGCTCTGGGTCGAGTACGCCCACAACACTCTGGTCAGTTCGGCCACCAAGCTGTCCCCATTTCAGTGTGCTTACGGGCTTCAACCCCCTCTGTTTCCGGCCCTGGAGAGGGAGGTTACCTGTCCGTCCGTCCAGGCTTTCATCCGTCGTTGTCGACAGACCTGGAATCAAGCCCGGAGAACTCTCGTCTGTTCGGCCAACCGGTACGCCTCCTCTGCCAACCGCCGACGTTCTGAAGCACCTGTCTACCAGGTGGGCCAAAAGGTATGGCTTTCCTCCCGGGATATTCCTTTACGGGTGGATTCAAAGAAACTTGCACCTAAATTCATTGGACCGTTTGAGATTGTCAGAATAATCAATCCCGCAGCAGTAAGGCTAAGACTGCCTCGGACTCTGCGGATCCATCCCACCTTCCACGTTTCCAGGATCAAACCTGTCCGAGAGAGTGCCTTGGTTCCTGCGATCCCTCCCCCACCACCCCCCCGGATGATTGACGGCGGGCCTACGTACACTCTCCGACGACTTCTTCGTTCCCGTCGCAGAGGAAGAGGAGTCCAGTACCTGGTGGACTGGAAGGGTTACGGCCCTGAGGAGAGGTGTTGGGTTCCAGCTCGTCATGTGTTGGACCCCCGGCTCATCAGGGAGTTCCATCGGCGTAATCCCGAGCAACCGTCTAAGACCGTCACGTTGACGGGCAGAGACACAGGGAGAGTCTCTCCTCTTACCGTCAGCTCTTCAGAGGAGGACAGCGAGGGGCAGGCTTCTGATGAGGATGCAGATTCCCACAGGGGGCAGGAGAGGGAGGCGGAAAGAACTTTTTCAGATGAGTACTAATCCCACCTCCCACCTTCATCTGTAGATTAGCATTTAGGGACGTCAGGAGCCGTCCATTAAGGGGGGGGTTCTGTCATAGTCTGCTCCATCATTCACCAGTAGTTTTCCATTCACCTGTCTCACCTGTTTTCCACACCCACTCGTTAACTCACTCTCTTTCTCTTCTGCACCCATTAGCTTCTGCCAGTATTTAAACTCGCACCTGACACACACTCTTTGCCAGATTGTACTTTGCCTCATGCTTGTCTCTCCCGCGTTCAACACTAGATTGCCTACCCGGTTCCGACCCTGCCTGTCCCCGACCTGCCTGCTCTGCCTGTTTCCTGATCCTGCCTGTCCCTCGACTATCCTGCCTGGCCTGTTATCCGACCCTGCCTGTATCTACGCTGACCGCCTCGCTTACTCCCTGACCCTCTGCCTGTCCCTGACTCACCTTCTGCCCGCTGTCCTCCGGTGCGTTATACTGCCCGGTTGGTATTCCTCCGATCCAGTGGAATCTCCAATAAAGGATATTACCAATTCTCCTTGGTTTCTCGAGTGCTGCATTTGGGTTCTCCTTAAGATTGTGACAGTATCGTTTTGTTGTGTTTTGTTCTTGTTCTTCATTTGTTATTTACGGGCGGCTGGCTTTTAGGCGCAATACCGCCCCCTGGAGTATATATAGTGTAACACTGCCCTGAGTGACAGACTTTTTTCCCACTCGTAAAAAAAGGCGTATTCGCCGTGTGCCGAACCGTGACGTCTGAACCGTGACGTCTGAACCGTGACGGTACGGGACGAATACGGATACCGTTACACCCCCGTATCTACATTCATGTTTTTACCATCTAATAACATTAAGTTGACCGTACATTGCCTTGTTTTTGATGCTGCTGCAACGCAAACATTTCCCAAATTGGGATCAATAAAGTACTACAGACCTACCAACCCACCAACCCAGCGCATGATTGGTGCTTTGTTTTGCAACTGCAGCGCGTTTGGCCTAATGTGTTGTGCCGTTGTAGCACGTGTCGGACACTGTAGAAACATAATAGAAAATTGTTTGCTTTTAAATGTTTATTTGATTAGCTTTTCTTTTTTAATGCTTAATGTCTTTCATTTTTTTTTTTTTTTCTTGTAAAGCACTTTGAATTGCCTTGCGTTGAAAAGTGCTCTATAAATAAACTTGCCTTGCCTTGCCTTGCCTTACAGAACTATTGGTTTATGATTGGAATAATAATGTGTTGAGTAAGTTTACTTAGTCTTTGAATCAATATGTTAAGAGTGAATAAAGTCAGGACGGTGTTACACTGCGTAGTGCGTTGGTTGCATTCAGTAAATAAACAGATTCTGAATTTCAATGAGCTGTAAAATACACCAAGGAACAAACAGGTGCCTCCGCTTGAGGCTCTCATCAATGGAATGTCAGCTCCTGACACTGAGACATTATTTGTGAATTTACAAAACAAGTGCAGAGAGGCGACGGGTCGCTTATGAAGCGCAGCTGAGAGCTGCTCTGTCCCACAGATGATTACATTTCAGCTGTGAAGCCTTTCAGGAAGGTAACTTCAATCACTGTATAGATATTTATATACAGCTTTTAATTCAATATCAGCTCGCGTTTCTTTAGGAGGAACTGTCAGGTGTTTCAATGATGGCTTCAGATATTGAAGTTAAAGTTTTGAAAAAGTGCTGCAGGCAACAAACACTGCAAAACTGCTGCAGGGAACAGCATCAACTTTTTCTATTTCATAACAAGAAAGCAAAACTTTATTCAGTTCTAGTCGGATTGATCAACTGTTCATTGTTTCAAGAGACCTTGTTGTGCTTTTTGGTTTTCTCTTCCTGGAGTGTTCTATAGGTTTTGGTCTAACCCTAACCCTAATGGTCTGCAAAGGCTAAAATCCCTCCTGAACATAGTGACATCACTGTGTAACACTCGCAGCTAGCACTCCAACACATTGTACGTGATAGGCTAAGGAGCGGGACATCTCTAAGCGGTTGACCAATCACAACAGAGCCGGCCAGCTAACCAATCAGAGCAGACTGGGCTCTGGTTTCAGACCGAGGGTGAAAAGAGGTGCTGCAGCACAGGCAGTTTTGAACATTAAAGCATGGAGACATGTAGAGACACTACATACTGATATACACCTGAACATCAGCAGGAGAGGACTCTTTAAAGTAGAGACACTACATACTGATATACACCTGAACATCAGCAGGAGAGGACTCTTTAAAGTAGAGACACTACATACTGATATACACCTGAACATCAGCAGGAGAGGACTCTTTAAAGTAGAGACACTACTGATACCTACATCAGAGACTTAAGTAGACACTACTGATACACTAATCAGCAGGAGAGGACTCTTTAAAGTAGAGACACTACATACTGATATACACCTGAACATCAGCAGGAGAGGACTCTTTAAAGTAGAGATACTACACACTGATATACACCTGAACATCAGCAGGAGAGGACTCTTTAAAGTAGAGACACTACATACTGATATACACCTGAACACCAGCAGGAGAGGACTCTTTAAAGTAGAGACACTACACACTGATATACACCTGAACATCAACAGGAGAGGACTCTTTAAAGTAGAGACACTACATACTGATATACACCTGAACATCAGCAGGAGAGGACTCTTTAAAGTAGAGACACTACATGCTGATATACACCTGAACATCAGCAGGAGAGGACTCTTTAAAGTAGAGACACTACATACTGATATATAATACTGTGGACTGAAGGATTGCTCAGCCTTTGCTTCTCTCCACTTTAGCAGACTTTTTAATGTCCTGAGTTTGCAATCAGCTACTTCTCCGACACCTTATATCGGCTCATTGATCACACCTCGTACCTGAGAGATTCTGGGATGTTCAACATGGGCTCCTCACAGACGCAAATAGTCTAACCCGTGGAAGACGGTATGTGTCGGCTCGGTCGAGCAGCGCATTCCGACACGTCCAATGTGCATGCAATGGTGTCAACATTTCACTCCTTCTGCTTTTTCACACCTCGTATCTGGATTGTATTTAATGCATTAAAGTATACACACTATAGCCCGCTGGAGGAGCGATGCATACAGTTATATCCAAATGCCACAACACACGAACATACACAAAAGCCTTTTCAATTAATCATGGCGTCCTTCGGCCCTAGCTACTGAATGTGAACATAATGGAGCGGAGTGATAAACCACTTCCATTTTCACTCTAAGCCTGTTTAGTGGAGTCTGTGAGGAAAGAAAGGCCGGGGCGACAGGGAGGGAGAAGGAGGGAGATTGTGATTGAGAGAGAGACGAGGAGGCAGAGAAGAGGGGATCAGCAGAGGTGAGACACTGAGGAACAGCCTGTTTATATTGCTGAGAGGAGAAAGGATATTAGATACAAATTATTCATGTGCTTACGCGAATCCACCTATCATGAGAAGGGTCCTTTTGAACCTTGAACACATCATCAAGACGTACACAGAGGAAGGAGTGCAGAGTGAGGAGCTTGCCGAGTTAGGTAATGGAACATATTGAATGGGAAGCCATACATTATGAAACTTTACATTAAATGTTAACTATGTTATGGTTGCTGAAATAAAAATGTATACACAGAGTAAACTGGTGTGATGAAATGATGGCGATCTGTACAGTGATGGAAGTTCTACTAAAGCTCCTGTGTGAAGAAAAGTGCCGTAAGTGACTTTACTCAGTGGTTAAGTGTCTGTCAATGAGAGAGTAATAAAAGCTGGCCTGTCGCACTGCACTGTCCATCAGCACACTTCATTATTTCCCCTCTAAGTTGCTTTAAATTGAAACATTAGCAGTGTGCTGCAGAAGCCAAAAAATACTCAATTTATTACAAGATTCCTCTGCAGAATGGATATATAAAGAGAACTGGATGAAGTGTTGGAGGCGGAGCTTGTTCAGTCCTATGAGCGTTGCTTATTGCGCCTTTCTCAAAGCAAAAGTACCCGTATTTACATTTGCATTTTACATAAGACTTTCCTCCAATCCACAGCATCACGGCCGCAGTTTACAACTTTTAACCCCTTGTGATTTTAAGGGCTATTCAAGTTATCTTACTGGACAGTTGATTTACCTTAAAGTGGACCCATCATGCTATATTTGACAAATATATTGTCGGGCCATACCTATATAAAACATGTCTGTGAAGTTTTTTTTTCAAAATGCCAAACCGATCACCCGTTGCAGCCATGCCTCAGTACTGCTCAAACCCCTGTTTTGAAGCCCTGTTAGAGAAACGCAGATTTTGGGTCCTTAGCTTGAAAAAAGAAGAAGAGGAGGCGGAGCTAATGCCTGATCAGAATTCTACCGGAGATACAGTTAAATTCTGCTGTGATAAAACGCCATCCTGTTCTAAACCACATCAAGGATTATTTCTGAACCAGTATGGAGCTCAAATGCTTTTTCTCTTGCGGGTTTATCACAAGGTGAGTTCTTTTTTATTTCCTGCTTTTTAAACACATGTGCTCTCCAGTACAGGTTAGCTCTGAGTGTTAGCGATGCTAATGTAAACAAAGACGAGATTACGTCCAGGCATTGTTTCTGATGGCAAGCTTTCTGTGGGTCTGCCACCAATTATTCCGGGCTGACGTCAGCTCGGATGGAATCTGTATATCCGCTCGTTGTACACCCGTTTTTAAAAGATGTTGGGAACGGAGGAAAAGAGAGAGGTTTTTATTTGCAATGTATGTATAAAAAGACATCTAAAAGTGCATGTTGCATGATAGGTCCCCTTTGAAATAAAAACCATCCACTGATTTCCAGATGTCTCTATCCCAATGCAAGTCAATGGGAAATGGTATTGTTGGGCCCAATGGTGGCATGGACTGACACAGATGTTGTAGTACCGTCGTTTGACCACTTCAAAATAAAACTTGCATCAAGTTTTGCGCACTTCCTGGGGCCTTGTGACTCACATGCATTGATTGTCTGTTTGGTAGTCTAGTAATATAAGTAAATTACATGAATGATGTAAGGTTATAATATCTGTGACTATAAGAGATTGTAGTGGATGACCGTGGTTTTCTTACCCAAAGTCATAAATTCTTGTCTCCAGATTTTCTTGAAATATCCAGAAATTATGCAATTATTTCTTTACGGGGACACGACAAATCCAACCCTGACTTCCTTACTACGAGGGAATAGACATCGATGTATTTGAGGGGATATGCACAAACTGCACTGCATTACTTAGAGGTTAAGGTACAAACGGTGTAGGAGGACAGCCTGATAGAGGAGACAAAGTGCATTACTTTTTATAGGTTTAGGAACAAACGGTAAAGGAGAAGGAGGGGGATATTGGCAGAGAAAGAGAGGCTCTGACAGACCTGAAACAGAAACCATGTTAACGGAGAGATGGAAGGACGGATGGACGGAGACAGAGACGGATGAGAAACTGAAGCTAAGCTGGCGTTGAAGGGCGAATTCTGCAGGCAGCTGATCAATGGGAGATGACTAATAAAGACGCAGATCAGAGTGTGTGTGTGTGTGTGTGTGTGTGTGTGTGTGTGTGTGTGTGTGTGTGTGTGTGTGTGTGTGTGTGTGTGTGTGTGTGTGTGTAACTCGACATGATGCTGTCCAGTGAGGTCTCTGTGTGTCTGTGTGTGTGTCTGGAAGTGAACATGACAACACACACACACACACACACACACACACACTCTGAGGAGAAAGAAGAGGAAGCATCAGTGAAGCGTTAGTCAGTTGACACAATTAATGTTAATTACATTACATTTAGCTGACGCTTTTATCCAAAGCGACTTACAATAAGTGCGCTCGACCAACTTCTACAAACTTGAAGAAAACAGAATCATAAAGTACATCAGGTTTCATAGAGCAAAAACATTTGAAGTGCTACTCAACTGGCTTTAGATAAGCCAGCCCTTTATTAGTATATAAGTGCTCTGTTAGTAGTTCTATCGCTCGAAGTGGAGTCGAAAGAGAAGAGTTTTCAGTCTGCGCCGGAAGGTGTGTAAGCTTTCTGCTGTCCTGATGTCAATGGGGAGCTCATTCCACCATCTTGGAGCCAGGATAGCAAACCCACGTGTTTCTGCTGATGGGAACTTGGGTCCCCCTCGCAGCGAGGGTGCAGCGAGTCGTTTGGCTGATGCAGAGCGGAGTGCACGTGCTGGGGTGTACGGTTTAACCATGTCCTGGATGTAGGAAGGGCCAGATCCATTCGCAGCATGGTACGCAAGTACCAGTGTCTTGAAGTGGATTCTAGCAGTTACCGGAAGCCAGCGGAGGGAGCGGAGGAGCGGCGTGGTGTGGGAACATTTAGGAAGGTTGAAGACCAGACGAGCCGCTGCATTCTGGGTGAGCTGCAGAGGTCGGATGGCACATGCAGGTAGACCAGCCAGGAGGGAGTTGCAGTAGTCTAGGCGTGAGGTGACGAGAGCCTGGACCAGAACCTGCGTGGCTTTCTGGGTCAGCTGGGGACGCATCCTCCTGATGTTGTAAAGCGTGCATCTGCAGCAGCGGGTTGTAGCAGCGATGTTGGCAGTGAAGGACAGGTTGTTATCTAGGGTCACACCCAGATTCCTTGCAGTCTGAGTCGGGGAAACAACAGAGGGGCCGATGTTGATTGTTAGGTCAAGAGTGGGACAATCTTTTCCCAGAAGGAAAAGCAGTTCAGTCTTGTCAAGGTTGAGCTTGAGGTGATGAGCAGACATCCACTGAGAGATGTCAGCCAGACAAGCAGAGATGCGTGCGACGACCTGGGTCTCTGAGCGGGGAAAGGACAGAATTAATTGGGTGTCGTCAGCGTAGCAGTGGTATGAAAAACCATGCGGGCTAATGACAGATCCGAGCGAGTTTGTGTACAAGGAGAAGAGGAGGGAACCAAGAACAGAGCCCTGAGGGACCCCTGTAGTTAATTGACAAGGGTTGGACTCCGACCCTCTCCAAGTAACCCTGTAGGTGCGGTCTTTGAGGTATGAGGTGAGGAGGGAAAGTGCAGAGCCTGAAACTCCAAGTTCTTGGAGAGTGCGAAGGAGGATCTGATGGTTCACCGTGTCGAATGCAGCAGACAGGTCCAAAAGGATGATGACAGAGGAGAGGGAGGCTGCTTTAGCAGTGTGCAGTTCCTCAGTGACAGCAATGAGGGCAGTTTCTGTGGAGTGACCTGCCTTGAAACCAGACTGGTGCGGATCCAGAAGGTTGTTCTGATGGAGATCGCAGGAGAGTTGTTTAAAGACAGCGCGTTCAAGTGTTTTAGACAGGAACGGGAGGAGAGAGACAGGCCTGTAGTTTATAACATCAGACGGGTTGAGAGTGGGTTTCTTTAGGAGAGGGTTTACTCTTGCCTCCTTGAGACTGTTTGGAAAGTGACCAGAAGTTAGAGAAGTGTTGATGAAATGGGTGAGAAACGGTAGAATATCAGGAGCGATAGTCTGAAGGAGGGTTGAAGGGATAGGGTCCAGA
>JAMFTG010001455.1:0-62864 GCA_023974075.1 Chaenocephalus aceratus | reverse complement strand
TTTACATTGGCCAGACACAGTATCAATATTCTCAATGTCTCAACTCTTCCATCACTCGCTGCTTTTCAGGGTCAAGTAAAGCCACTGCTCTGGCACCCTATGGATGAAATAACAAGCCGTTTGAAATGCATGCACAGAGAGGCGAAGCTCCTCCCTTCCGGTCGTCCTCCATGGGACCTTATTTAGGAAAAATTATGTATTGAAGTCGATGGAGAGAGAAAGATTGTCTTTTGATCCCGTTTGATTGTGCCACGAATTACACACATGAGTTTGTCCATTTAAAAGATAATTCTGCAAGTCAAAACAATTAAAATGTGTCGTAAAAACTGTGAAGTAACACTTTGTTTGTGTGAAACCGCTGAATGAACTACAACTCCCATCTCGCACCACACACCAAGACGGCCGTCACGTTGAAACGTTTCACTTCTTTCTCTCAGAACGAGGCGGAAAGTATTAAACGAGGTGAAAAAATCACTCCAAGTCTGGGCGTGTTGGAGAGCTGTAAGGCAAGGCAAGTTTATTTATAGGCTATTTTTATTATATGTACAGCCACTTTGGCTCGACCAAAAATCGTTTATAAATGTGCTATATAAATAAAACTTGATTTGATTTGATATAGACCTTTCAACACAAGGCAATTCAAAGTGCTTTACAAAACACGAAAGACATTAAGAAAATGGCATTTAAAAATCAGTCATTAAAAAAGAAAAGCTAATAAAATAAACATTAAAAGAAAAAATACATGGATAAAGTTACAGTGCAGTTTAAGATGTGAATAGTTTCAATAAAAAGCAAGCGCAAACAGAAAGTCTTCAGCCTGGATTTGAAAGTAGTCCAGAGTTGCAGCGGGACCTGCAGGTTTCTGTACACACACAAGGGGAGTTGGTCGGTTCCGTAAGAGCCAGCATGCGGGACCTGCTTTACAAAGGTTTTCGGTGAGTAACACGAGTGTAATGTGTAACGTTAATGTACGCGACTCTGGGACTTGTAGTCTTTCTAGTTGCGTATTTTCGATAGTCTTATATTTCACCAGTTTAACGACAAACTGACTTTTTTGACATGGAAATGATTTTTTAAGATTGACAAACATCATGTGTGGAATTCATGCACAATTCAAACGGGATGGAAGATAAGTTCTCTCTCCATTGACTTCAATACATGATTGTTCAGAAATAAGGTCACATGGGGGCGAAGCAGATGGGCGTGACTTTGCCTCTCTATATACACTGAACAAAATATAAACGCAACACTTTTGTTTTTGCTCCCATTTTTCATGAGATGGAACTCAAAGATCTAAAAACATTTTCTATATACACAAAATAAACCATTTCTTTCAAATATTGTTCACAAATCTGAACAAATGTGTGATAGTGAGCACTTCTCCTTTGCCGAGATAATCCATCCCACCTCAAGGTGTGGCATATCAAGATGCTGATTAGACAGCATGATTATTGCACAGTGGTGCCTTAGGCTGGCCACAATAAAAGGCCCACTCTGAAACGTGCATTTTTGCTTTATTGGGGGGGGTCCTGGGGGGTCCGAAAACCAGGCAGTATCTGGTGTGAGGGGTAGGGGTAGGGTTAGGGTAATGTTGTGAATCGAATGGCCTGTGTTCGTCGTCCATTACATACGCCTGCCCATACCATAACCCCACCACCACCATGGGCCACTCGATTCACAACATTACCCTAACCCTAACCCTTACCCTACCCCTAACCCTACCCTCTCACACCAGATACTGAATGGTTTTCGGACCCCCCCAGACCCCTTCAATAAGCAAAACGGCACGTTGCAGAGTGGCCTTTTTATGGTGGCCAGCCTAAGGCACACCTGTGCAATAATCATGCTGTCTAATCAGCATCTTGATATGCCACACCTTTGAGGTGGGATGGATTATCTCGGCAAGGAGAAGTGCTCACTATCACAGATTCTTTCAGATTTGTGAACAATATTTGAGAGAAATGGTTATTTTGTGTATATAGAAAATGTTTTCGATCTTTGAGTTCATCTCATGAGAAATGGGAGCAAAAACAAAAGTGTATATTTTGGTTCAGTGTATAACATTGAGTGACAGCCGGTGAACGAACAGCTATGAAAACACGAGTGAGACGACGCGGGGAAACGGAGCTGATGTTTTTATTCCGACTCAGGATTAATCTCCTCTTGTGCTATGCTTGGTCGCACGCCAGATGTAGAACAACAAAAGACATCAGCGAATGAACAAAGCGGATCCAAAATAAACACTTCAATGGTAGTTTTTATTATTTTACAAAGCTGCGGTGTTGTGTTTGATGTCAGGAAACCCGACCCATCATTGCAATTTAAAGCGCCACGAACACACTGGCCTCCTAAAACTCCATCCCCCTCACCCCCCCCCCCCCCCGCCGCTGCAGCTTCTCTCTTTGATGTCTGCACTTGTTGATGCTCTTGGGTGAGGAGCCATTGTACAAAATGATCACAATTACGTTGGCCCCTCCCCCTTTTCTAGCACTAATCCTCCCGAAAAACACATTATGCAAAACGGAGACGAGAGACCTGTTTTACTCTCGCTTCCTCTACTTATCTTTTGTTGTTGTTGTTGTTGTTGTCGGAGGAAGCGGCAGTGAGCTGTGTTGTTGTCATGGTTTCTTTGGAAGTATTTTTCATTTTTGGCTGGATAATGAAGCCATCGGAGGAGGACAGAGAGACAAGAGAGAGTTTACATCGAGGCGAGGAAGTCTCAGTCTCTTCATTGTCCCCAGTGTGTGTCTGTGTGTGTGTGTGTGTGTACAGTATCTCTTCACTGAGGGTGACAAGCACACCGTGCCTCCGTCATCGTCCTGATAGTCAAAAGGTATTTCATATTCATTAGGGTTTTGTTTGTTTTGATCTACTTTGCGTGTTAGACGGGTGGGGTTTACCACAAATAAAGTGCCTACGATTAGGGCTGCTCAAGTAATCGTATTTTAATCGCAATTACGATTATGGCTTGCAACGATTACGAAAACAACGTAATAGAAATAAAACGATTTATTTTTTATTATTACTTTTTTTTTCTTCAGTTGAATTAAACTTAAAGTTCAGGGTACTCAACTGTTAAAAGCAATAAATGGATGTTTTCAAAGTAAATGGAAAATCGTTTTTAATAATCGTGATATCAATTATTGACCCAAATAATCGAGATTATGGATTTTGCCATAATCGAGCAGCCCTAGCTACGATCCAATTACCCAGCTTAGGCCTCAATACATTGGGGAACTCAACCAATTCAAGTGATTGTAACACCTGTGTGCTTCTTTATTACGGCCCCTACACACGGCGGCGTGCGTTGCCGCTTCAACGCTTCTGCCCATTCACTTTGAATGGGGGTGACGTCACGATTCGCCGAACTGCATTGTGGGAGCAAAGCGTAGCTTCTCTCGAGGTGCTCGCTGCAAAAGTAGAGCAATGTTCTACTTTTGCCGCCTCGACGGAGGCGTCAGCCAATCAAATCCCTCGTATGTAAATCTGACAGTACAAGCACTAGCCAATCAAACCGGGTGTATGTTGGGAGAGCCAGACCGCAGATATTTCCCATATGTTAACAAAAGGAGGAGAAAATGATCGTGGCGGTAGGGAACATACAGGGACACAAACCGGAGGAGCCAGGCATGGGGGGAGGTGGCAGAGACAGTGGGGGAAACTGGTAGGTTTTCGCTTGTTTGGGGAGTTTATATCCAGTGTACTTCGTTTGAATGGACAGCTAGCAAGCATAGACAGTATATTTAGCCAGCATGGATGTAGCATGAGCTTTTCTTTGTATGTCCGGGGCGGGACATCCATGTGGTTGGTTGTTGGTCGGGTTGACTCCCCAAGCTCAAGACACGCCCACCGCCAAGCGACAACGCACGCCGCCGTGTGTCGGGGCCGTTAGTCTTATATTAAATAACAATAAGTCAATGTTACCCAGCTGTTATGATAGTGAGGAGATGATCTTTTAGTGACGTGTCGAATCATAGAATCTCCATTTGAAGCCGCCTCGCCCTCCTTTGTAGGTAAGTTTGAGAAACCGGCTCGAGATCGCTAGAATTTGAAAATACACAACCGGAGAAAATCTGCGGCTATCCATCAACGAGCATTTACTATCTATAGTCTTCTCATCTCTTTTTGAATGCTATGGTCCAGCAGTAAAGCATTGGTATGCAGGGAACTGTTAAATCTCCTCTTGATGATGCGTTCAAGGACGGTCTGATTTCTGAGCCGATATGTTCGGGGGAAGACATTCCACAAGCCGTGCTGTGACGGATGCCCTTCACATGCAACGCCCGATAAGAAGCTAAGTCTACAAGTGGAATGTATTGTTGAACAGAAAGCGAGACAGAAACGGGTCGGACCGAGAGATATTGAATATTATCCGCACTAAATTGCTTTTGTTATTCCACTCCGCTCATGTGGTTAGTGAACAGGCCAGGCACAGAATGAATGCAATGTTTCAGGCCCTGTGTGTGTGTGTGTGTGTGTGTGTGTGTGTGTGTGTGTGTGTGTGTGTGTGTGTGTGTGTGTGTGTGTGGTGTGTGTGTGTGTGTGTGTGTGTGTGTGTGTGTGTGTGTGTGTGTGTGTGTGTGTGTGTGTGTGTGTGTGTGTGTGTGTGTGTGTGTGTGTGTGTGTGTGTGTGTGTGTGTGTGTGTGTGTGTGTGTTATGAGAACTCTCCCCGTGCCCCTCTGCGACCCCGTCCCTCACAATTAAAATGTGTCGACCTCAGCACGATTGCAACAAGTCATCCGGCAGAACCATGTGACCTGGCACACACACACACACACACACACACACACACACACACACACACACACACACACACACACACACACACACACACACACACACACACACACACACACCACACACACACACACACACACACACACACACACACACACACACACACACACACACACACACACACACACACACACACACACACACACACACACACACACACACACACACACACACTTCTAACTGGATGTACTGGTGGGGCACTGGGATGCAGACACGGCTCACATTAAAGCTGTGATCTGATGTGTCACAGTGTCCCAGTTTCCCGGCTCCCAGTTGACAAAGAAACCAGTAAGAAGCAATGAGTGTTGGACTGGTTCTTGTCCAAGACTGAAAATAAACAATTTTATACCATCTGCCCGTTTCACCGAAACATGTCAAATGTTTCAAAAACACAGAATGCATTGGACCACCAACCGTTTGAACCGAGGCTAGAAAAAAACCTTGAATAGCAACAGGAGATTTAAAATGCTCCACAATTTCTCCCTTGAATTTATCAACTAACACTAGTTTGTCATTTTATAGCACAATATTAATCATTATTTTAATTAAAAAGGAATGTCTGTTTTTGCTTAAGGCAATGACTAAAACAAAGTTGTTAATCGCAGAGGCACAGACATCAAATAAAAAGCCAATATGGCCTAATACCAAACCGCTAGAGATGTTAAGGGAGAGCTGCCACTGTATCAACGGTATGGCAATATCTTTGATGAGACACATGGAAGTATACATCGTTCAACAAGCTGAAATGAATGAGGAGGTGTAACGTAATCCCTTGTGACTTAGAGACAAACTACATCCAAGTAAACCATTTGAAGCAAAGAAGTGTTAAAAAACCGACCGCCTCACAAAAAGGCCAATAAGAGAAAACACACATTTGCTCGTTTCGTCCGAATGAAATCCTGCTGCGGAGTTGGAGCCGTTCTGCGCTCACAGGAAGTGAGGATTGAAACTTGAGTGCAATCCAAGCTGAGCAGCAGCGAGGGAGGCTCTGACCAGAAGACGGATCATCCTTCTGCCAGAAGATTTAAGAGTCCTGTGGGTTTGAGGGTCTGCAAGCATGCACTCCGCTGAAGGGCAAGTTAGCCCTGACGCTAGCCCTGACGCTAGCCCTGACGCTAGCCCTGACCTCTGACCTCCGTGGGGAAAGAGAGATCGCACTTTCACCACAGGAATCAATAACGGAAATGTGCTGAAGACAAGGTCGTCCATTTACATTTCCCTTGTGTTAATCACAGTGGTTAACACAAAACACACACACACAGCACACACACACGGACACGTAAGCTTGAGGCTAATGCCGGCTTGATAGCTTCCTCCAGGCAAAACCACTGGAAACACCTGCATGTCAACAGCCAATCACTGTCCAAAGCAACTGATCCCGAGAGGCAGCTTTATCGACCAAGATCCAGGGTTAAAATATAATTGTTTCCAAGTTTCAATATCTAACAAAGAAAATGTTTGACTGGAATTTGTAAAAAAGAAATCTGGTAAATGGACATGTTTACCGGCATGGTTTTTTATTATGATGTTATTTTCTTGTGCCTGTCATCAGTGTAAAATGATAAACAGATAACATTTGACCAGAATGTCTATATGTGTGGATGTTTGAAGCTCACCTAAACGCTGGGTGGCTAACAAGTGGCTAAACGTCATCACGCCAACATTAGCCGCCGTTAGCTTAGCGGTGGTGACGTGAAGTCATGTGACCGTGCTGCAGTTGTTTGAGGCCTAATGTTAGCTGTTTATCCTGCGGAACAAAACGTCTAACACAAAAGTTTTTTTTCCAAAGATCTTATTTATTTCTTCAATCTCAAATATTTCTGTTGCAATACTATATTTCAGATTAGCCTTAAAGGATACTTCATCACTCCACCAATCTTTTGGAGCTTGAGGTTAAATAACAGAAGAAGGAAGGATGTTGAGCGACAGGATTTAGTACGTTTGTGTCTTTCAGAAAAAACCACTCCCACACAGCAGCAATAAATAATACCTTTTGGTACACAACACGCAGACAGACACAAAAGGACACACACAGCAGCAGCAGATTGAGGTACCAGCTGATCAGTGTCATTGTTCGATGTGCCCCCCCCCCCCACACAGATGTGTCGTCAATAGACTGGCCTGGCTTGCACTTTGCATCGTCCCACAGCGAGAATAACAACACAAGCCAGTTGGAGCAGCCGGGCCGCGCGGCCAGGTGGACGGACGTTAATACTGAACTCAGCTGGGCTGCGATCCCAGCGGGGCTTCAGAACATATGCAGAACCGCTTCCCCTTCCTGTCTGCACCTGACGGGCTGTGAGGCGGAAGTGACTTTATGATAAATGGACTCGGGCAGGAATAGGAATAGGAATAGGAAATGGTGATCGAGTTCAAACACTTGGAATATACAGAAAGCTTCGTTTAAAGCCGTGTCTTTAACGGTTAAAAGCTTGCAATTCAATGTGCTTTGGAGACGGCTTCTACACTACTTACAGTTTAGAACAGTTTAGGGGGGCCATTGAATATATCAGTATGTAGTGTCTCTACTTTAAAGAGTCCTCTCCTGCTGATGTTCAGGTGTATATCAGTATGTAGTGTCTCTACTTTAAAGAGTCCTCTCCTGCTGATGTTCAGGTGTATATCAGTATGTAGTGTCTCTACTTTAAAGAGTCCTCTCCTGCTGATGTTCAGGTGTATATCAGTATGTAGTGTCTCTACTTTAAAGAGTCCTTTCCTGCTGATGTTCAGGTGTATATCAGTATGTAGTGTCTCTACTTTAAAGAGTCCTCTCCTGCTGATGTTCAGGTGTATATCAGTATGTAGTGTCTCTGTTACATGGCACCTCTTTTCACCCTCTGTCTGAAACCAGAGCCCAGTCTGCTCTGATTGGTTAGCTGGGTTGTGATTGGTCAACCGCTTAGAGATGTCCCGCCCCTTCACCTATCACGTACAATGTGTTGGAGCTAATAGCAGCGTAAGTGTTACACAGTGATGTCCTTATGTGACAGAAGTAAACAAAGGAGGCACAACAAGACGTTGCTTCCTTCACTTTCAAAAACATTTGTAATTTTCTGACCTTTTATGATTCAAGCAAATCATGGATTAAAGAGGATCCTGGCTAGCATGATGAAGCTAAGGAAGTGTGTTTTCAGCCCACAGCAGAGTAGGCCATCTTCTATATTTGGCAGCTTTCATTGTAACCATCTTCTATAGCTATACTGACTTGGGAACAGAGCGGAGTATACTGTGTGAAAGACTCGTGATGACGTCCTATTCAATTTGTCGGATGGTTATTCAAAGCAGCCCCGGAGTGGATCTTAAAGTGCACACTATGAAGAGGCTGCCATGTGTCTTCAGAGCCAACTCAAAGCATTAGCCCAGCATGAGACGTGCTGAACATGTGTCCGAGGCAGAGGTCTGTCTGCGTCCTCCAATCAGATCCCACCTCCCTTCACCTGGAACCCATTATGGATGATCTGGTTCAAAGAGGAACGAACCAGAGGCTCAGTAACAGGGGGGGGGGGGGTGAATGGGAATAGCGTCCATGCATCTGGAAAACCCATACGCATGATGTGGCTTCCACCAGGGACAGAGGAGACGACTCCTGAAATACAGATCACTGTGAAAACACACCGTAACCTTCTGGAAGCATCCGCTGGGTTTTCGGCAGGAAAGCGTTTGGCCAAGCTAGCTGGAGATTCACGATGAACGTTCTTCTCATTCGAAAAGTTTCCCAAATGAATTGTCTACAGTGGGACGCTACGTTGAACCCCACGTCCTCGTTTCAGTGTCTTTTACAAATGCATCGACACGAAGCCGTAGAAGTTTCTGTGCAGGGGAGAAACAAAACTAGAACCTCCTTTGGGAATAAATGAGAAGCGTGCATTTAGAGTCGCTTAAAAAAAACAGAAAAAACCACGTTGTGCCCTCAGCATAGGGCCGCTCAATTCATCGTATTTTAATCGCAATTACGATTTTGGCTTGCAACGATTACGAAAACAACGTAATCGAAATAAAACGATTATTTTTTTATTATTATAATTTTTTTTTTATTATTGGATTTTCAGTTGAATTATTCTTAAAGTTCAGGTAATCAACGGTTAAAAAATACTGTTCACATTTCTTTTAAATAAATGGTTTTCAAAGTAAACGGATCGTTTTTAATAATCGTGATTTCAATTATTGACCCAAATAATCGAGATTATGATTTTTGCCATAATCGAGCAGCCCTACTCAGCAGAGGATATGCTGTTGAGTACCGTCTTTGCCTTTACTTCTCCTGTTGACATTAAGCTACTGTGTGTGTGTGTGTGTGTGTGTGTGTGTGTGTGTGAATATGAGTGTGTATTGTTATGTGTGTTGAGCTGCTTCTGTTTGAACATTTATGCTTATTTATTTCAGCCGCCTTTGCCCTCCCTCCTCGATGAGTTGCTTATGTAAGACATCAGCGCAAGCTTGTCACACACACACACACACACACACACACACACACACACACACCACACACACACACACACACACACACACACACACACACACACACACACACACACACACACACACACACACACACACACACACACACACACACACACACACACACACACACACACACACACACACACACACACACACACACACACACACACACACGACATTTTTTTATGGATTTTTTGTCAAAGCACTTCAGATATTCATCGCTATCGGGATGTTCAGAGCATTCCATGGAATATAACAACAAGTGTATCTCGAGCCGGTTTCTGAAACTCACCTACCCCACCTTTAAATACCAGGATGTCTTGACATATTGGATTAGAAATGAAATCTGACAAGTTCTCGATATCTCGATTCCCCCCCTACATGTTAGGCCTCTGTACCATTTGAACGTGGCCGTTTTAGCATAACACATCGACTATATAATGATTGGAGCATGAACCAAAGACTAACTTAATTCAGATTAGAGCAGAGGACAGAGATGCAACTGGCAGAGGTGAGCAACAGGAGCTACACCGAGAGCAGCAACAGCAGTTAGCCATGACAGAAAGATGGCCTATCACTTATCCAAGATCAAACGAATACATAGATTTCATACGATTTGGATACATAGTGTTGTTAACATAGAATACGGTGCAAGAAATCACACATCTCATATCCCTAAACCAAACCCATGCTATGTTAGCACTGCCCGGCAGACAGAATGGATCACACACTAATCCTCCACACACCTCCCTGATAAGCCCCACTGCTCTCTTATCTAGTCGACATGCATCCAACAAAGCTCGTTCCCGATGACACACGCAACCAGCTGGTGACATGTTGCTACCAGAGACACACCTGACCCGTGCGTTGGAAAAGCACGGTCACGATACAAATGGAGAAGGAGCATTGGAGCTGCGGAGACATGGGCGCTAATTGGTAATCATGAAGCTCTCCACTAGCGAGGATGCTTTGGACAATTCTGCATGTAGTGCGCGACGCAACAACAATAACAAACGTCCCTCCATGAAAGAAGGCATGTGGCCACACCGTAGCTGTCACATGCAAAGCGGATTTTTAAAATCCAATCAGTCTTACCTGGCTGCAGTCTCTTCTTCTTCTTCTTCTTGTCTATTTAAATGGTTCAATCAGATGCTTCTCTCCTGCTCTGCATCTCATTCCGGTTCGCCCATGTCTGCAGCTCGATGGATGGAAGAGGAGGAGGATGAGGAGGAGGAGGAGGAGGAGGAGGAAGAGGAGCCTGTGAAGTGAGTAAATATGGGTCCCTGTTGGCGACCCAGCTGCGTGGACAGGATTTATGTCGTTTCCAAGGCAGCGTCCGTCGACCTGACGAGCATCAAGCTGCCGCCTGTAGTGGAGAACAGACCACTTCCGGTTTCACATTTCAAATTAAAAGTCGCAATTAAAGTTACCAAACAAGGCGACAATATACTAAGAAAGAGGAACCTGTAATTTATTCCTGAATCATTTTAGAAATCAGCTATTTAATCATTTTAACTTGAATTTAAAATGCTTGAGTTAATACGTTAATTATTTTCAGTTGGATGCCTACATTACACGTTAAATGCTTATCTGTATTGTATTGGTTCATTAACACATGGAATAAAAGATAACACAAGACTATAGAACAATATCAATATTGTTAACAGAGGCTAATGCATTATAAGACGTGCATGTCTCAATTTCTACACAGCACTTGTTGTGCATCGCCTATACAGTAGCATGGGTATTCAAATTAGATTAAACATTTTTAAAGAAAGATCTAGCTGCTAAATGTTGCACACATATGAATGCCTAAGCTATACAGTTTAGGTGGTCTTTAATTAATTAGTAAATACAATTACTGAGTTTTTCCACGATGTCTAATGCAAAACAAGAACACATTTGATAGCAGTGGATACACGTTGACATATGCAAAAGGTAACTATGACAACACGTTCTTGTCTTTTGAGGCCATTTCTAACCCATGAACGTCACAGATTAATGCTTTTGTCAAGAGTAATTTACAGTTTGAAAATGTATGTTGGAGAAGTGTTGTTGAATTGAACGTAAACAGGTGAAGCTAATTAGCCTGACCACCACATGGCAGCTAACACCAATGCTAACACTACAAGTCGCGTCTCTGCAAATAACAGTCATGCTGTACATTAATACATAGGCAGACTTGTACATTAGTGCAACAATACTCAAGAGTGACTTTATGTTGAATATTTAAAGGTTTAACTGCTCGTATTTCAAGTGGTTCCTCGCGCTAGCTTGACGCAGCTCTAACGGATTTGGGAGATGCAGCAAATCGGTGTGTAGGTGCGTATCCGAAGTCTCGCGAGTGTTTCCGGAGATTCACGAGGACACCGCCCACTCTGTGGAGGCTGCTGCGAGACTACAGAATACACACACCACTCTCCGTGTAAACACGTGGGGGCCATGGCGTCGTTTCTCTTTAAAAAATGACGTAATGCCAAACATAGCTTATTCACCATCTTATTCACTGGCGTCATTCCACCTGTATGCGCACATGCTAAATAGACCAAGATACAGGAACAACATTATTTTCTCGACTGATGTATAATCTTTCAATTAAACACATCCATTTTAAAAGTATGGTAATTTAAGAATCCATTTTAAGATGTGTGGAACTGTAATGGAACATTATTAAACACATTATAGTGCACTCGACCTCTATTACCTCTAAGGTTAATTTTAAGTGTAGACTACTGTTACTACAATGTACAGTATTAAGTAGTTGTTGACATGGATGTAGATAATAGACCGATTTCTCCAATGTCATATTAATCTCTTTGACACGAAATTTAAACAGCATCTTAAGGTTGCATTTTTAAATGATTAGTCTATTATTTACAGTACATTAATTGTTGTGGACTTGGATCTAGGCTTCTCTTAACGCCTATTAACCCAACCCTGACCAGTTAGATAACAGACACCTCGTTGGTCTAATAACAGTTTGTGAAAAGATATAACGGCATTCATTTAGTTATTAAAACCAGTGTAAAGTGCGTGGCAGACTCAAGACGTAACCTGCTGTTCCCCATCTCCACCGCTGAGTGTCGCTGTTGCCTTGAGTTTGAGACAGAATCTCCTGCAGGTGTTTGGCTCCTCGGTCGCTGTCCGTGGTGCTGAATCCATTTAGACACCACTGCAAGCTGACGTGTGGAAAGAAAACGCCCTGATATTGAAATCTAGGCTGCTACAAAAACCCTTTAATATCAAAGAAACAGTCGAAGTGAGTTTCACAACACAAAGTCTCTGCTTTGTGAAAGGTGCAGATAGTGATTTATGAGCTTTATCAACCTCCATTTGAAACCTGTTGGAACAGCAGCAACACAGACGAATTGTGCCACAGTTAACTATGTCCTGTTTTTTGTGCAATTAAACACCAGCGACCTGCATCCAACTCATAGGTAGAGAACGGTGCCTAATTCTTCCAGCGTGTGGAGAGCGAATATATCAGGAGGGTTTCTGCTCAGGAGAGCTCTGAAACACAGCCAAGGCGTCTCTTTCGGCTGCGTTGGGAAGCACTTTGTCAAAGCTCTCACTGATTGGCTGAATATAATCCATGATAAAAGAGGAGTGACGGCGCCAACACACTGTTCAGAGCTTTGTCATCAAATCTGAGACTCAGAATGAAAAGGACCTGGGAGTGAATGTTGATAATACCCTGACATTTAGTGACCATATCCATCGGGCAGCCAACAAAGCCAATGGTATCCTAGCAACGATCCGCAGACAGTTCTTTGGATGTGGTTTACACACCTCTCGTGCACGGCCACTCCTCGAGTATGGGAATGTCATATGCTGAGCTCATCGAGACAATACAGAGACGAAGCCGGTTCCAGAACTAAAGGACCTACTATCAAGAACGACTGAAGTCTTAAGATCCTGAGGAGCATGCGGGCGAGGGGAGATATGATCGAAGTTTTCAAATACCTCCACAACGTCTACAAAACCTCATGCCCACTACAACGGGATTATAACACCAGGACGCTGCCTCAAGTTGAAGAAACAGCACTCAAGACTGGCCATCCGCCGCCACTTGTTCAGCCTGCAGCGCGTGGTCGCACATCCAAGACGGTTAACTGTCTCAAGTCCCGCCTCGACTATCACTGGTCAAACATCACCTTCACTTTGGACGATGTGACTGTTGCAGCATCCTTAGTAAATAAAGAACAGGGATCTTATTTATGAGCCGTATCCCATTGATTGATTGATTGATTGATCAGAGGTAGAAGGAAAGTCAAGGAGCTTCAACTGAATATAAATGCATTTTTTTTTACTACAGCTCAACAACTTCTAACATTTCAAACACTATTTGGTGTTCTCTGTGCTGGCTTTAAAAAAAAATCTAAGCTCCAAACTTATATTATTAATTTATTTGAGATATTAAGGAGAGTCGACTGGAGACTTCAAGACGCGGCTTAAAGCAACATTGAAAACATTAGCCATGTGGTGAGAGTGCAAATGAGACAATTGTCCACACATTAGAATAATATTTTAATAAATAAATAGCAGCATCACACATAAAAAAGGAAATATACATTGTGTGTATGATGGCATCGTATAAACTCAAAACGTGTCGTAGACAAACATTCACGATTAAAATGGTATAAAAAAAACAGCCACTGCAAAACGGAAGAAGGTTCAACACGGACCCACGAGCGGCGGCGGATCGAACAAGAGCGAGACAAACCAGAGAACCGGGGTGTGTGTGTGTGTGTGTGTGTGTGTGTGTGTTGATGCAGAAAGGTGCTTTAGAGATGTTGGGTTTGCCAGCCTCTTGAAGAACCTGCAGCTCTGGCTTTTCTCGGAGACGGTTACTGACAGAGTTTGGTGTCGGGAGGATGGGAGAGACAGCTGCTGGGAGAACGGATGGTTTGGACGCGAGTGTCTGAACATTTCTCAGAATTGGTAGAACAAGTTGGCCTTATCAAAAGTTCCTCCTTTGAGTTTTTGCAATTTGCTGCTACTTCCAATTGTATTACCTTCCATATTGACTGAGGTGGATGAACAGATTGATACCACGCTCATGTCTGTACAGTACACTCGAGCAGCTAATTAGCCTAGCTTAGCATTAAGCAAGGGAACAAGGCTAATCGGTTAGCTTGGTTCTGTCCAACAAAAAAGAGATATTGAAAAGTGAAAGACTCTCAAAACAACCAACTTTAAAAAAATGTATGCGGACTAGCTAAATAGGAAACATGTTATATCGATTATCTAATATATTTGATTGTATCTTTTAGTTTAACTTTGGACAGAACCATGCTAACTGTCCCCTCTGCTTCAAGTGATTATGCTAAGCTAGGCTAACTTCCCCCAACCTTTTTCAATATTGTGATAAAAAAGCTTTTCTCGGTCTTTCTCTGACGCGTGTGCATGTGCTCTGCTTGTGTGAGCGGTGCACATCACACTGAAGCAGTTCTTGCCCAACACATTGCTGCCTGAAAAGCAGGACATAGTCAGAGAGAGGGAACAAGACCCCACATCAGCCCTCCTGAAATGTATCCAAGTGGAACTCTGTCAGTAACCGCCTCCACACACACCAGTCCTGGATCAAATCGCACGTTGAAATCCCTCCACACTTCGTCCCAGCGATCGCTCTCACCTGCTGGACGTGCGCCGGGCAGGTTGGCGTCTGCAGGGACACACGGATCCCATCCATCGTGCCCGACACAATCCATAAACACATTTACCGGATGATTTCCAGGTAGCAGTGTGAGCCAGGCCTGGCACGCGGGAAACACACAGTTATTACAAAGCCACATACTGACGTTTGCTCACACCTGGATGTAACCATGACGACCCGTGGCTCGGATAGTCCGCCCTTCTTCTCTTCTTGTTGTTGGTGTTTTTACAAAGATGGTTTCTCTTCGTTTGTTCTTTTTGCTTCCGTACAAGTATTAAAAAAAAAGAGAACCAAAAATATAAAACGAATGAGGCAGAGAGGACCTTTTGAACATGACTTCAAACATGCAGAATATTTGTAGGCAAACCATGGCGGCTTTAGCTCATAGACGTCCCCCTGTGGAGAGAAAAGTAGTGCCAAGGACCACCGAGTAATACACGTGGTGCAGGAACGATACAGAGACGCACAGAATCAGAATGAAGAGATTCATTCTGACTGTGTGCAGACCTCAGGCGCTGGATGTGATTGGTCCACTGCCGGCTTTGCTTTTTGACCTTGATAGAGTAAAAAAAGGGGGGGGGGGGGTTACATTCAGATGTTTGCACTTTTGGCTGTCCTATGGCTGAAGGGAGATCGACCAAAATGAAATATTGATCGCTGTGAGAAATCTACTTTGGTAAGATAACAGCTAGACTTGAAGGAAAACTCACTTTTTTTAATTCGTTTTTTTCATTTAAAGGAGAACTCCAGCAATGTAGCACTTCACTTCCGTAATGTTGAGAGACTAAAGAAACACATTAGGAACAGATTGGACCAACATCGAAGCAGCAGAGGCGGAGAAATCAAGATGGTGAGTGTCAATCTGTAAAAAAAACACTACAATTCCCACAATGCAACTCACCAGCATCTTTAATTGAACCTCTGCTGCTCCCGACAATTGAAATGATAAATCATTGTAACACGAGGTGACCTAGGTGACATCACTATGACATCGTCTGGGTCATTTATTTGTGTCTCAAAACGCTCGACATTAAAATGCAGTGTGACATTGGTGGAGTGGCCCTTTAAGACTTTTCTGAATGGATGTCCTTCACAACACGAACCAGTTAGCTCTATAAAACTAAACCTACAAAGCCAATCACTTTACACAAGTTATATCTTCTTTATTATCTGTTTTGAGGCTAAATCCACACGATATGAAATCCTCTTCTAAAGGCAGTGTATTCGCAGATATTTCAGCCGACGGAGATGCGGAGGAATCGCTCAGCGTGTCAGATGGCAATACAACGTGGGAGAGGAGGGAGGGCGAGAAAGTCGGTTGAAGAGCGTCTTTATGGAGTCAGGGTCTGTCTCTTTGACTTTCTGTCCGTTTCATGCCGCAGATGAAATCTAAAGCTGTTTGAGTCTCTCTGGACGGACTGTAAAGTGGACAGAGATCAGAGAGGTTGGTGACTATTGAATCAGGGGTGAAAGCCAGTGGCGGACCGATGGGCCGGGACTGAAGTGGGCCGGTCGGATCAGTCACGAGCAACTAGGGCTGCTCAATTAATCGTATTTTAATCGCAATTACGATTATGGCTTGCAACGATTGTGAAAACCACGTAAATTGAAATAAAACGATTTATTTATTTATTTGTATACATTTTTTTTTATTGGTTTTTCAGTTGAATTATAATTAAAGTTCAGGGTAATCAACTGTTAAAAACATACTGTTCAAATAGTTTTTCTCCAATAGATTGATGTTTTCAAAGTAAATGGATAATCGTTTTTAATAATCGTGATATCAATTATTGACCAAAATAATCGAGATTATGATTTTTGCCATAATCGAGCAGCCCTACTACCCGTCATCGTACACCAGAGCTCATTGCCCAAAGCTTCTGTTCGTCCTCTTTGACTTCGACTGTTCGAGAACATTCTGCCTGCCTGGTTTCATTGGTGAGAAAAGTCTAATGCTTGACCTTCAATAGAAAACCTTAATTTTCTAAAAAAGTAAATCGCCCGTAACAGCGTGTTCTTGTTCTTTGGCTATGGATCAGATAATAGGACATTTAGAAGTGGCCAATTGTTGGATAGAAGTGCAGGATAATCTCAATATGCTGAATTTGCATCATTACAAGTCATGGTTTTGGGGTACATGAAAGTAATGAAGATCTTGGAAAGTGACTTATGATGGTTGCTAATGGCGAAAGCAATGACAGTGGCTGAAAATCTAAATCTATATATATTGTATTCCTTTTAAGACTGACATCTGAGGAGCGTTTGTGCACCCTTACATTACAAACGATCACATGTTCCCTTTAAAGATTGCTCCATTTTATTGTATTGATTGTTGTCAGTAGAAACCTTTCGATGTTGGGACTAATTTATTCTCCGTGGTCAACAGAAGTAAAGAGCCCGACAGCTGTCTTGGACCGAAGGCCGACGCCATGTTGTTTTTTTTAGCTCTTTAAGACCCCTTGTTCAATCCCAGGTTTGACCACCAGATGGCGCTGTGACTCCACTACATTCCGTGCTCTCTCACTGACTCCGAGCGGCAGCCTGGAGAAAGGTTCCTTCTTCGCAGAGAAATCACCGTTTCTGTCGGCTGAACAGTTTGATTATACATGCTGGAAAGGTTCATTCAGATATATTTTATTGTATGACTGTTGTAGTCAAAGCTTGACTGGCACAAAAATAGATTTTGGTTTAGTTTGCTTATCAGGACTGTGTGAAGGCTTCGGTTCGTGGTTTGACTCTGTAACCTCCGTCAGCGGGACTCCATCGAGGGCCTCTTGACTTCATGCCGGGTTAACTGTGAGAAAAAGCTCTTCACTGACTGCTTTTCTTGCCATCTCCTCTCCAATGGCTACCTCAGTCTCCACCAAGAACCCTGACTGCTTCCATCCTCCCCGTTATGCTATGAAAACCAACATGTTGTCACCTGATAGAAAAAGAAACACGTCGAAAATGTTGGCTTTCATCTTAGAGTTTCTCTCTGACTTTGTTGAATGTATTGCGCTTCAGTTTGAGGATAAGGCTCTATCAATCTAGTCCTTTCACAACACAAGTCCTCAGGTTTACAGCCAATCACAACGATGTCCGCTTCGCCTGAAACGTTGCTCGGCAGGTTTACAAAAGAATACTTTAAAAACGACACGAAAAAACACGCAATCACACGCTGCTGGTGTCTTCTCTGGAGGCGGGACTATAGCTGATGACTGACAGCTCCGGCTCCACCTCTGTTTCGGTTTCCGGCTCCACCCCGGTTTCCGAGAGCATCCCGATGTTCTGGCATTCGGAGAGGCTCTGCGACACTATTCCGATTTGTGTCTCGTCGTCTGTAAAGTCCTCCGGGTCCACCGTCAGCCTCCCGTTGTCCCCCCGCCCGTTTCGACAGTTACTATTGCGGTCTATGCTTGTTTTACCGTGCCTCCCCATCAGGAGGGGGGTCACAGAGTGCGAGGGGCACTGAGGGGCGACCAGGAAGGTCTTACAGCTCTGTCCCGCCGCGTTGGCCCCCGCTTTGTAGCGACACCTGATGTAGCTGGAGAAGGCCCTCCTGTAGGTCTTGTTGAAGAGGGTGTAGACCAGAGGGTTCACCCCCGAGGAGATGTAGCCCACCCACACGAAGACGTTGAGGAGGTCGTTGAGCAGCGACTCGTTGCAGGACCCCCGGCACAGCACGAAGGTGACGTTGGTGATGAAGAAGGGACACCACATGATGAGGAAGAGGAAGAAGACGATTCCCAGGACCTAAAGATGGAAATAGGCAAAAGTACACACATCCTTTACTCAAGCAGAAGTACAGATGTTTGAACATACTCTGGTTAAAGTAGAAGTACTGACTAGACTTCTTTACTCAAGTAGAAGTAAAGAAGTATGGGCTTCAAAATGTACTTAAAGGTCACCTATCATGCTATTTCTAGGCAATAGCGTAGGTCTCAGATATATACAAATATATAAAAACATGTCTATGAAGTGTTTTGCTCAAAATACCAAACAGATCACCCGTTCTAGCCACGCCTCATATCGCTCTATTTCACTTCCTGTTTCAAAAGTGCTGATTCTGGGTATAAAGCTTTAAAAAAAAAAAACCTCAAAGGCTTTCTCTCTTGCCGGTTACACCACAAGGTGAGTTCCTTTTTACTTCCTGCTTCTTCACACACATGCTCTCCAGTACAGGTTAGCTCTGAGTGTTAGCGATGCTAATGTAAACACCGACCATATTACGTCCAAAACAGTCGGGCATTGTTTCTGATAGCAACGTTTCTGATTGGCCCGTGGGTCCACATTTCAGATGTTACGTACAAAATGTAAGAAGTAGAAAGTACAGGTATTTGAGTTCAACATGTAAGAAGTAGAAAGTACAGGTATTTGGGTTCAACATGTAAGAAGTAGAAAGTACAGGTATTTGAGTTCAACATGTAAGAAGTAGAAAGTACAGGTATTTGGGTTCAACATGTAAGAAGTAGAAAGTACAGGTATTTGAGTTCAACATGTACGAAGTAGAAAGTACAGGTATTTGAGTTCAACATGTAAGAAGTAGAAAGTACAGGTATTTGAGTTCAGCATGTAAGAAGTAGAAAGTACAGGTATTTGAGTTCAGCATGTAAGAAGTAGAAAGTACAGGTATTTGTGTTCAACATGTGAGAAGTAGAAAGTACAGGTATTTGTGTTCAACATGTGAGAAGTAGAAAGTACAGGTATTTGAGTTCAACATGTAAGAAGTAGAAAGTACAGGTATTTGTGTTCAACATGTGAGAAGTAGAAAGTACAGGTATTTGTGTTCAACATGTAAGAAGTAGAAAGTACAGGTATTTGGGTTCAACATGTAAGAAGTAGAAAGTACAGGTATTTGAGTTCAACATGTAAGAAGTAGAAAGTACAGGTATTTGAGTTCAACATGAGAGAAGTAGAAAGTACAGGTATTTGAGTTCAACATGTACGAAGTAGAAAGTACAGGTATTTGAGTTCAACATGTAAGAAGTAGAAAGTACAGGTATTTGAGTTCAACATGTAAGAAGTAGAAAGTACAGGTATTTGAGTTCAACATGTGAGAAGTAGAAAGTACAGGTATTTGGGTTCAACATGTAAGAAGTAGAAAGTACAGGTATTTGAGTTCAACATGTAAGAAGTAGAAAGTACAGGTATTTGAGTTCAACATGTAAGAAGTAGAAAGTACAGGTATTTGAGTTCAACATGTAAGAAGTAGAAAGTACAGGTATTTGAGTTCAACATGTAAGAAGTAGAAAGTACAGGTATTTGAGTTCAACATGTAAGAAGTAGAAAGTACAGGTATTTGAGTTCAACATGTGAGAAGTAGAAAGTACAGGTATTTGAGTTCAACATGTAAGAAGTAGAAAGTACAGGTATTTGAGTTCAACATGTGAGAAGTAGAAAGTACAGGTATTTGAGTTCAACATGTAAGAAGTAGAAAGTACAGGTATTTGAGTTCAACATGTAAGAAGTAGAAAGTACAGGTATTTGAGTTCAACATGTGAGAAGTAGAAAGTACAGGTATTTGAGTTCAACATGTAAGAAGTAGAAAGTACAGGTATTTGAGTTCAACATGTAAGAAGTAAAAGTCGAAAGTCGTCAGAAAAACAAGTCGTGGAGTAAAGTACTGATACCAGAGAAATGTACTTAGGTTCAGTAACGTAGTATTTGCCCTCCACTACCTCCCACCTCTGCCCATGAGGTGCTTATAAGCATGTCCAGTCCTGTCTCTATGTTGCTACCCTCAGAAGGACCCTCTGTGTTCCCAGGAACTCAACCATGTGACTGAATAGAAGCAGGTTGTTCCCGCCTCCCTGATTCAAGGTCGTGACCTCTGTGGTTCAGCGTCACATCAATCTGTTGCTAAGAAATAACACCCTTTGGAAAAGGTTGTTGTCACGACATGACCTTGGAAGCGAGTAAATCAAGCTTTGTTATCTTGCCATCCTAAAGGTGGAATACTGTGAAGCCATGTCTATAATATCACCTTATTATTATTAGCATTCTGCCCTTTAGTGAAGCCACTGCTCTCTGTTGTCGTGCCCTCAGCTCGAGCATCACATTACTCAAAGTTGGCTCTAAAGTGGAAGCCTCTGTAATTATTAGTTTATGAAATGCTTTTATTATATAAAGCATTTTCAAGTTACGACTGTACTTCTTTTATTAGACACGAGTGGATGCTTGTGTTTAGACAAAAGAAATGTCACCATTCAGAACTTTCCACTTTGTTTTCTCGATGGAGTTTTCTTGCGATCTTAAAGGTGTTGCCGTGGAAACCATGGCCATATTATTCCGTTCTTATAATGAGCGTTTTGCCCTTTAATGAAGCCATTAAGTGTCTTTAGCTCGAGTATCAAATGACCCAAAGCTGGCATTGAAGTCTCTTTAATCTTTCTTTATGAAATACTAATACGCTTCTTATATAAATAATTAGCAAGTTTAAACTGCATTTCAGTTGGGACATGACAGTTTGCTTGTGCTTGGATGTAAGAAACGTAACAATATAATCGCGCTCTCCACTCCTACTTCAAAGTTAAATCTATCTTCATTGTCCCTCCTCCTTAAAGGACAAATATATAAAAAATGATTTAATTCAGCTCCTGTCGTGCTTAGCTTTAACGGATCATAACTTTCAAACTGACGTTGCCTGGAGACCAAAGCACTCGCCTGTATCGAAAACTAAAATCTGGCATGAATGAATGGATCGTGCATTTCAGTTAGAGAAAGTCAAGAAGCGTGTAGCGAACGGAAAAGGTCATTTGTTTATTCTCGTCGTCCCTTTTAATTCACAAATACTGCGAGTGTTTATGTTTCTCCCTCATTTCCTCTGATCTGACTTTTCACTTCTCTTCATTCGGCTTCAATGTATTTCATTAATTTCATTGTGATGTATTTTAAATTGCTGCCTTTCTCCTCTCATTTCCAACTTGTTCTAACCTTTGTGTTCTCCTATTTCCAGAGGGGGGAAGTAGTGGAGTACGAATACTTTGTTACTGAACCTAAGTACATGTTTCTGGTATCAGTACTTTACTCCACTACTTATTTTTCTGACGACTTTTTACTTTTACTTCTTACATTTCTAACACAAACACCAGTTGTAAATTGTGACATTTCTTTTGTCTAAACACAAGCATCCACTCGTGTCTAATCAAAAAAAAATAAAGTCGTAACTTGAAAATGCTTTATATAACAAAAGCATTTCATAAACTAATAATTACAGAGGCTTCCACTTTAGAGCCAACTTTGAGTAATGTGATGCTCGAGCTGAGGGCACTCCAACAGAGAGCAGTGGCTTCACTAAAGGGCAGAATGCTAACAATAATAAGGTGATATTATAGACATGGCTTCACAGTATTCCACCTTTAGGATGGCAAGATAACAAAGCTTGATTTACTCGCTTCCAAGGTCATGCCGTGACAACAACCTTTTCCAAATGGTGTTATTTCTTAGCAACAGATTGATGTGACGCTGAACCACGGAGGTCACGACCTTGAATCAGGGAGGCGGGAACAACCTGCTTCTATTCAGTCACATGGTTTGGTTCCTGGGAACACAGAGGATCCTTCTGAGGGTAGCAACATAGAGAGAGGACTAGACATGCTTATAAGCACCTCATGGGCAGAGGTGGGAGGTAGTGGAGGACAAATACTTCGTTACTGAACCTAAGTACATTTCTCTGGTATCAGTACTTTACTCCACGACTTGTTTTTCTGACGACTTTTCTTACATGTTGAACCCAAATACCTGTACTTTCTACTTCTCACATGTTGAACCCAAATACCTGTACTTTCTACTTCTCACATGTTGAACTCAAATACCTGTACTTTCTACTTCTTACATGTTGAACCCAAATACCTGTACTTTCTACTTCTCACATGTTGAACTCAAATACCTGTACTTTCTACTTCTCACATGTTGAACTCAAATACCTGTACTTTCTACTTCTTACATGTTGAACACAAATACCTGTACTTTCTACTTCTCACATGTTGAACACAAATACCTGTACTTTCTACTTCTTACATGTTGAACACAAATACCTGTACTTTCTACTTCTCACATGTTGAACTCAAATACCTGTACTTTCTACTTCTTACATGTTGAACTCAAATACCTGTACTTTCTACTTCTTACATGTTGAACACAAATACCTGTACTTTCTACTTCTCACATGTTGAACTCAAATACCTGTACTTTCTACTTCTCACATGTTGAACCCAAATACCTGTACTTTCTACTTCTTACATGTTGAACTCAAATACCTGTACTTTCTACTTCTTACATGTTGAACACAAATACCTGTACTTTCTACTTCTTACATGTTGAACTCAAATACCTGTACTTTCTACTTCTTACATGTTGAACACAAATACCTGTACTTTCTACTTCTCACATGTTGAACACAAATACCTGTACTTTCTACTTCTTACATGTTGAACACAAATACCTGTACTTTCTACTTCTTACATGTTGAACACAAATACCTGTACTTTCTACTTCTTACATGTTGAACCCAAATACCTGTACTTTCTACTTCTCACATGTTGAACTCAAATACCTGTACTTTCTACTTCTTACATGTTGAACACAAATACCTGTACTTTCTACTTCTTACATGTTGAACTCAAATACCTGTACTTTCTACTTCTTACATGTTGAACACAAATACCTGTACTTTCTACTTCTTACATGTTGAACACAAATACCTGTACTTTCTACTTCTTACATGTTGAACACAAATACCTGTACTTTCTACTTCTTACATGTTGAACACAAATACCTGTACTTTCTACTTCTCACATGTTGAACTCAAATACCTGTACTTTCTACTTCTTACATGTTGAACACAAATACCTGTACTTTCTACTTCTTACATGTTGAACTCAAATACCTGTACTTTCTACTTCTTACATGTTGAACACAAATACCTGTACTTTCTACTTCTCACATGTTGAACACAAATACCTGTACTTTCTACTTCTCACATGTTGAACTCAAATACCTGTACTTTCTACTTCTTACATGTTGAACACAAATACCTGTACTTTCTACTTCTTACATGTTGAACTCAAATACCTGTACTTTCTACTTCTTACATGTTGAACACAAATACCTGTACTTTCTACTTCTTACATGTTGAACACAAATACCTGTACTTTCTACTTCTTACATGTTGAACTCAAATACCTGTACTTTCTACTTCTTACATGTTGAACACAAATACCTGTACTTTCTACTTCTTACATGTTGAACACAAATACCTGTACTTTCTACTTCTCACATGTTGAACTCAAATACCTGTACTTTCTACTTCTCACATGTTGAACCAAATACCTGTACTTTCTACTTCTTACAGTACATGTTGAACCCAAATACCTGTACTTTCTACTTCTTACATGTTGAACACAAATACCTGTACTTTCTACTTCTTACATGTTGAACACAAATACCTGTACTTTCTACTTCTTACATGTTGAACCCAAATACCTGTACTTTCTACTTCTTACATGTTGAACCCAAATACCTGTACTTTCTACTTCTCACATGTTGAACCCAAATACCTGTACTTTCTACTTCTTACATGTTGAACACAAATACCTGTACTTTCTACTTCTTACAGTACATGTTGAACCCAAATACCTGTACTTTCTACTTCTTACATGTTGAACCCAAATACCTGTACTTTCTACTTCTTACATGTTGAACACAAATACCTGTACTTTCTACTTCTTACAGTACATGTTGAACCCAAATACCTGTACTTTCTACTTCTTACATGTTGAACACAAATACCTGTACTTTCTACTTCTTACATGTTGAACACTAATACCTGTACTTTCTACTTCTCACATGTTGAACCCAAATACCTGTACTTTCTACTTCTTACATGTTGAACACAAATACCTGTACTTTCTACTTCTTACATGTTGAACCCAAATACCTGTACTTTCTACTTCTCACATGTTGAACTCAAATACCTGTACTTTCTACTTCTTACATGTTGAACACAAATACCTGTACTTTCTACTTCTTACATGTTGAACTCAAATACCTGTACTTTCTACTTCTTACATGTTGAACACAAATACCTGTACTTTCTACTTCTTACATGTTGAACACAAATACCTGTACTTTCTACTTCTTACATGTTGAACACAAATACCTGTACTTTCTACTTCTTACATGTTGAACACAAATACCTGTACTTTCTACTTCTCACATGTTGAACTCAAATACCTGTACTTTCTACTTCTTACATGTTGAACACAAATACCTGTACTTTCTACTTCTTACATGTTGAACTCAAATACCTGTACTTTCTACTTCTTACATGTTGAACACAAATACCTGTACTTTCTACTTCTCACATGTTGAACACAAATACCTGTACTTTCTACTTCTCACATGTTGAACTCAAATACCTGTACTTTCTACTTCTTACATGTTGAACACAAATACCTGTACTTTCTACTTCTTACATGTTGAACTCAAATACCTGTACTTTCTACTTCTTACATGTTGAACACAAATACCTGTACTTTCTACTTCTTACATGTTGAACACAAATACCTGTACTTTCTACTTCTTACATGTTGAACTCAAATACCTGTACTTTCTACTTCTTACATGTTGAACACAAATACCTGTACTTTCTACTTCTTACATGTTGAACACAAATACCTGTTACTTTCTACTTCTCACATGTTGAACTCAAATACCTTGTACTTTCTACTTCTCACATGTTGAACCCAAATACCTGTACTTTCTACTTCTTACAGTACATGTTGAACCCAAATACCTGTACTTTCTACTTCTTACATGTTGAACACAAATACCTGTACTTTCTACTTCTTACATGTTGAACACAAATACCTGTACTTTCTACTTCTTACATGTTGAACCCAAATACCTGTACTTTCTACTTCTTACATGTTGAACCCAAATACCTGTACTTTCTACTTCTCACATGTTGAACCCAAATACCTGTACTTTCTACTTCTTACATGTTGAACACAAATACCTGTACTTTCTACTTCTTACAGTACATGTTGAACCCAAATACCTGTACTTTCTACTTCTTACATGTTGAACCCAAATACCTGTACTTTCTACTTCTTACATGTTGAACACAAATACCTGTACTTTCTACTTCTTACAGTACATGTTGAACCCAAATACCTGTACTTTCTACTTCTTACATGTTGAACACAAATACCTGTACTTTCTACTTCTTACATGTTGAACACTAATACCTGTACTTTCTACTTCTCACATGTTGAACCCAAATACCTGTACTTTCTACTTCTTACATGTTGAACTCAAATACTTGTACTTTCTACTTCTTACATGTTGAACTCAAATACTTGTACTTTCTACTTCTTACATGTTGAACACTAATACCTGTACTTTCTACTTCTCACATGTTGAACCCAAATACCTGTACTTTCTACTTCTTACATGTTGAACTCAAATACTTGTACTTTCTACTTCTTACATGTTGAACTCAAATACCTGTACTTTCTACTTCTTACATGTTGAACTCAAATACTTGTACTTTCTACTTCTTACATGTTGAACTCAAATACTTGTACTTTCTACTTCTTACATGTTGAACACAAATACCTGTACTTTCTACTTCTTACATGTTGAACCCAAATACCTGTACTTTCTACTTCTCACATGTTGAACACAAATACCTGTCCTTTCTACTTCTTACATGTTGAACACAAATACCTGTACTTTCTACTTCTTACACGTTGAACCCAAATACCTGTACTTTCTACTTCTAACATGTTGAACACAAATACCTGTACTTTCTACTTCTTACTTACATGTTGAACACAAATACCTGTACTTTCTACTTCTAACATGTTGAACACAAATACCTGTACTTTCTACTTCTTACATGTTGAACACAAATACCTGTACTTTCTACTTCTTACATGTTGAACACACATACCTGTACTTTCTACTTCTTACATGTTGAACCCAAATACCTGTACTTTCTACTTCTCTCATGTTGAACTCAAATACCTGTACTTTCTACTTCTTACATGTTGAACACAAATACCTGTACTTTCTACTTCTAACATGTTGAACACAAATACCTGTACTTTCTACTTCTTACTTACATGTTGAACACAAATACCTGTACTTTCTACTTCTTACACGTTGAACCCAAATACCTGTACTTTCTACTTCTAACATGTTGAACACAAATACCTGTACTTTCTACTTCTTACTTACATGTTGAACACAAATACCTGTACTTTCTACTTCTAACATGTTGAACACAAATACCTGTACTTTCTACTTCTTACATGTTGAACACAAATACCTGTACTTTCTACTTCTTACATGTTGAACTCAAATACCTGTACTTTCTACTTCTTACATGTTGAACACAAATACCTGTACTTTCTACTTCTTACATGTTGAACCCAAATACCTGTACTTTCTACATCTTACATGTTGAACACAAATACCTGTACTTTCTACTTCTTACATGTTGAACTCAAATACCTGTACTTTCTACTTCTTACATGTTGAACCCAAATACCTGTACTTTCTACTTCTCACATGTTGAACACAAATACCTGAGTAAAGAAGTTTAGTCAGTACTTCTACTTTTACCAGAGTATTTTTAAACACGAGTATCTGTACTTCTCCTTGAGTAAAGGATGTGTGTACTTTTGCCCTCTCTGCTCAAACCACCTGTTTTCTGCACCTTAACCTCCAACTGCAACTCATTCTCACCTTTGAGGCCCGTCTCTCGTTCTTTATGGCCTGCATCATCCCTCGTCGCCCGTGGCAACCCGAGGTGTCGCTGCGCCCGGTTCCCGCAGCCGGAGAGCTGAGCTGCGACGCCACCTCGGAGCCGCCCGCCATGCTGATGGAGTCGGGCTGGGGGGCGCGGAGCAGCAGGCCGGGCTCTGCTGCCTTCAGACAGCTCAGCGTGTTGCGTCTGCTCTGAAGAGGAGGGGGCTTCAACTCTGAGAGAGAGGGGTCCGGAAAACATATAAAGGCCTCTTTAAGTATCTGAGTACTTCCTCATGTCTGATAACGACATACGGCACGTCATGAGGGTCGTACAACTCCACTACTAAGAACTTGTGGCACTCACAGTTTAACAATTATAAAATAAACAGGCTTTACCTTGCGAGTCTGACGGAGAGGTGGTCTTGATCTGAGGAAGGGTGCTGGCTGGAGGCTGCAATGTGATCGCTGGTGGGTGCAAAGGCTGCTGGGAGGACGTCTTTGACTCGCACAGGAAGACAATGGCCTGCCTCTGGAGCACCTGGAGAGGAGAGGGAGGGAGAGGGGTTACAGCTCCCCTATCATACTGTATTACAGGTCTCAGATATATACAGAGCCTGTCTCTGATTGGCTGAAACACCAAACAGATCATTGCAGCATTACCCATAATCCCCTCTGTTTCAGCCCTGTTTCCAAAGTGCTGATTCTCTGTCTGTTACTGTAGATGAAAATAAGGAGCCCCTCCCCACGCCCCTCTGAGAGAGATTTGGTTACAAAGAACAAAATAGGCGCGTTCACACGGAGTACTTTTCCCGTTTAGTTCCGTTAGTGCCTGGAATTTTGCGTTCACACCAAAAAGAGAACTTAGTTCAGAGAACTTTTACCCCCATTATAGTCCCTGCTAGAGAGGTGATACTTTCCTGGGGAGAAAAAAAGTACCAATTTCTGATTGGCTGGGCGAATTGCAAACCACGCCCCGTAAAACTCTGAAAAGTTTTGTGAAGCCGCCATTGTATTTGCTGGCATTAGCATTATTAGCATTAGCATTAGCCCCGCGCACCAACGGAGAGAGAATAACTTATAGCAACACAAAAGAAAACATGGTGGAGATGAGGAGGTGTCGGCGTTCTGGCGATTTACTCGGAAGGCTTCAGTAGAAGCTGCTGGGACTCCCAGCAGCTTCTACTGAAGCCAGTCCCCAACTCCGGGGACTTCTACCGGGGACTCCGGGTGGCAGTATACGCCGTGAAGTGGTTTGCGGCCTGCCAGTAAACCCAAAGCAGAAGAAGAAGAAGTGACGTCAGCGGCTTCTTTTGCGTAATCTTCCCTCAGGGAACTTATTCCGGTGTGAACGCGATCTGTACTTTGTTCCATGGGGGTACTAAGTGCTGGCATTAAGTACGGCAGAGTACTTGGTGTGAAAGCGGCTAATGGTGCTCTAGGAGCAGATTCAGGTGATAAGGTGGGGGGGGGGGTTACCTTGGTTGCTGATTGGCTAACGGATACACAAGCCCAAACATCGTTATGACATCATAAAGTGGCCAAAATCTGATCAGCTCATTTTCAGACAGGTTTTTATAGAAATGGATCAAAAAGAGAGAGAATCTTTGTCCCTGAGACTTTCAGAGTCTCTTTCCACAGAGGGGACACATGTTGATGTAGAAGAGACATGAAGAAGAGAGGACACATGTTGATGTAGAAGAGACATGAGGAAGAGGGGACACATGTTGATGTAGAAGAGACATGAAGAAGAGGGGACACATGTTGATGTGGAAGAGACATGAGGAAGAGGGGACACATGTTGATGTAGAAGAGACATGAAGAAGAGGGGACACATGTTGATGTAGAAGAGACATGAGGAAGAGGGGACACATGTTGATGTAGAAGAGACATGAAGAAGAGGGGACACATGTTGATGTAGAAGAGACATGAGGAAGAGGGGACACATGTTGATGTAGAAGAGACATGAAGAAGAGGGGACACATGTTGATGTAGAAGAGACATGGAGAAGAGGGGACACATGTTGATGTGGAAGAGACATGAAGAAGAGGGGACACATGTTGATGTAGAAGAGACATGGAGAAGAGGGGACACATGTTGATGTAGAAGAGACATGAAGAAGAGGGGACACGTGTTGTGAAGTGTTCAGAGGGCAAATGGAGGCTGATATACCTGTATGGTGAGGCAGTACGACACCACCATGATGACCAGCGGGATGAAGAAGGCCACGAAGGAGCCAATCAGCATGAAGCGCTCCTCGTTGAGGACACAGCTGCCGTTCACAAAGACCTTGTCCTCGTTGTGGAGGCCGATCACCGGGATGGGCATCGACACGCCTGGAGAGGAAGAGTGGGGGAAAGGAATTAAAGTCTATCGTTTAAACCCAAAAGGAATCGTGTTGTATATTGCTTCACAGAGAACATATCCTGAAAGGAAACACAAAGATAATCATCGGGTAGAATATCTAAATGTATATGACGTCAAATATATACATACGGTAACCATGGGTGATTATTGCGTAATCAGCTCAAAATGGAGTCTCTTAAGAATAAATCGAGAACTTATTTTCACTTCTTTCCTGCTGAACTGTCTCGATCTGATTGTGTTCTATTGTTGTCCTTCTCTTTTTGGTTTCCTGTTTTAGTTTGAAAAGCGTCTGTTGCTTCCTGTCTGTGTTCCCTCCTGCCTGATTGCCCGTTGTGTTCACCTGGTGCCCCTGTGTGTTCTCCTCCCTCCTTAGTGAAAAAAGAACATACAGATAACGAAATGTGATGAAAATGATCAAATTTTGGAAATAATATTGACATAGTTTTACGGCATATTTCCAATTTAATAACTTTATTATTTATGAATGATTTACAGCAGGGGTGTCAAACTCAAGGCCCCGGGGCCAAATCCGGCCCGTGACTTCATTTCATGCGGCCCCACAAGAACGTGCAAAGAATATAATATGTTTATTATACGGTTACAGGCCGCTTGACGCACGTTGCCCATAAACTACATGTCCCACAATGCATCTCTCATTTGACTTTTTTTCAAAATGTTACTTTTTTTCTCAGAATTTCACTTTTTTCCCAATTTTTAATTTTGACTTTTTTTTCCCTCCAGAATTTGGCTTTTCTTTTTATATCATTTTGTGACATTCAATAGAGAGACTTGCAATTATTTTCCCTGCACTTCTGCTTTCAGACGTAGTTAATTATGAAGTTATTACCCTATCCGATAATAAGGCAATAATGTAATATAATACATTATTTTATATATATCAAATATTTATATATATCTTTTTATATAGTCTTAAAGTTACAACCGGCCCTTTGAGTGCAACCATAATGCTGATGTGGCCCGTGATGAAATTGAGTTTGACACCCCTGATTTTATGTTGAAGAAAATGTATAAAGAAAGTGTAATTAGACGGTATGAAGTGACTTTTGGTTGTGTTCGGGTTTTATGTTTCCACTGCGACTGGAAGAATATTGCTTTTTTAATTTGACATTTTAATTTCATTTTCTTTTTTTTATGTAAGAAGTTGCAGGTAAAATAAGATGTTCTTCTCAACCAGTATGACTGTACATGTTTTGTTTTAAAATAACTGCCATGTGTGGAATAGATAAGATAATATATAACTTAGGGGAGACACAGCGGGTTGTGCGTTGGTGTTCGGATCACCGGTTCAAACCCCACTGCAGTCAGCATGTCGTTGTGTCCCGGAGTATTGAGTATGTTAGTCGCTTTGGATAGAAGCGTCTAACATGTAACATGTAATGTAATGTAATGTATTGTAATGTAATGTATTGTAATGTAATGTAATGTATTGTAATGTAACTTTATTGATCCCAATTTGGGAAATGTTTTGCATTGCACAATAAAAATAAAAAGACCAGAAATAAACAAGAAAGTAGAAAATATACATGTTGAATTTACAAATGAACAATAACAAGATATAAAGCAAGGTATTATATTTACACAAGTATGTGACGGATGGAATAGTAAATATTAGACTGAATATACAAATGTAAAATGTACAGTGAAGAGAACCACTATGGAGCAGCGAGGTCTCTTCCAGCCAGAGGTGATTTGCTACAGAGTTATTGCTGTCGGCAGGAATAAACAAATACATAATAATAATAATACATTAATCACGGCAGCCCACACTGTGAGCGTGACTCGGATCAGAGACGTCCCGACTTGTCTCAGAAACACTCCCGTTGCTAAGGGCTTGGAATGTGAGACCTGGAGTAGCTTTTCTCCTCAGTGTCTGCTCCGCTGAAACAGATCCCAGGTCAGCGAAAGCACTCTTTGAAATCAGAAGAGGCACATTAAGTCGGCCTCAAGCACAACTAAGAGTTTAAGTGAATCAAGAGAGTCAAGTAAAATAAACGTTATTTCAAAAGTAAAACTATAAGTTGCAAACAAATAATTTGTGTAATCATGTGAACTCTTGGTCTTTTTTATTGTGTATGAGATATCTCTTCTCTTTGCTTCCGTCTCAATGATCAGACTTCTGCGCCAAACAATGTCCTCTCAGCACCGGAGCAACAAAACACTATGGCTGCGTCTCACTTCGGTTAAATGGATTCCTTGAGTCCCTCACTTGCGTCGTTTCCCTGCAACTAGTCCCTCCCACCAGGGAAGCACGGAGAGATGCGAGGAAACCACGAGAAGCAGGGGTCGTTTCTCAATCTCCAGGATACTGGCTTCCAAGCCAATATTTCAAGGATGCTACGTCATCGAGTGCCGCCGAAGGACTGTTCCAATCTCCGGCATACTTGGAATTCCACCGAGGCCGCGTCCTTGGTTTGGGGGAAATGTCGAGGCTGCACATGGGTAGACTTCGCGTCCTTAAAATCCCCACAATGCTTTGCGCACGGACCAATTTCAAAAATCCTTGCGGAGAATGGCTGAACCGACGCAGCACACATTTAGTGGCGTAGAACATGTGTTGGTAAATATGTTACTTTGTTACATTTGTTTGTTATCACCAAACATGTGTTCCGTGAAAGTAAAGCAAGTTCATAATTAGATAGACATCGTGAGGTATTTATTTTCGGTACGGTTTATGTTGAAACCGTTAGAGAGAGTGGCACACTTCTCGCGATTGAGAAACGGCCACGGAAATTAGTTTTAAGAGCAATGGGACGTCCTTTCCTCCGGAGCGTCACGTGAAGCGACGTCCGTTTGTGACGACGCCGCACAGCTGATCGTCTGACAGCAGCCAGATCAGTGCATGCGCTGCATCGTCCAATCAGTGAGCGATACACAGTGAAGGGGCGGGGCGAGTGTCTGAGGATTTCACCGGAGGATGGTCTGGTAGTTCCTCGATTATCGCTCCTCCGGCACAAATAAGGCCACTAGGACGCTACTCAAGACGGCGCAGACTAATCAACTTCCGGTGAGACCGAGCCCGAGGAGCGAGGAAATGAAAAATAAGAGAAGTGAAACTCACCCGATAACATCATGAGCATCCATCACTCACTGATAGCGTTTAGCAATTCAGATTCATCAGCTGACTCTCCATAGCCCGCTCTAATATGTTTTATCGCTCTCATGATATCTTCAATTAAAAAAGATTGAGTTTTAACATTTAATGCTAATGTCTCTCACAAATGGTGATGTGTTTGTCACAGGTGTGTTACACCGATCATGAGGAAGTGATTAAGCATTTTGCAGCCATGATTTTTTTGCTATATTAAAACGACCCGCTGTGTTCACAGGAATGTAACCATGGCATTAACTAAAACAGCTTGTGTCCCCCCATTCGATTCAAGGTGATTACCTCCATGGATCAAATCAATCTGTTTCCAAGAGGCTTATTTGTTTACAATATAACCTTGAGATGTTTTGGATGGTGGAGAAACAATTAAAGCATAATTTTCTTTTAGATATTGATGATTTGCTTCATGCATAATACATTTATTAAACTGGAAATATGTCTGGAATATTGTAAAACTATGGCAATATGATTTCCAACATTTTATAATTGTTATCACATTTTGTTTATGTTGTTCTTTTTTCACTACATGAAGCATGAAGCAACAATTTGCGGCTATTTTACAGAGAATGTGTCGCATCTGTAGAACAAGGACCTGTGAAGAATTGTGCTCATTTTAATATATATATATTACAATGTGGTTCTGATATTTAATAAATGTGAAATATGAAAATAAGTTCTCTATTTATTCTTAAAGGTCCCATGACATGCTTTCCGGTTATTACCCGTCCCCTCGTGTTATGAAGCTTGTTCTGCGTGTAAACCAGGGGTGTCAAACTCAATTGTAACTTTAAGACTATATAAAAAGATATATCAATATTTGATATATGTAAAATAATGTATTATATTTAATGCTGTCAAAATTATCGCGTTAACGGCGGTAATTAATTTTTTGAATTAATTGCATCAAAATATTTAACGCATTTAACGCATGTGCAGAATGGCCCGCCCCATACATCCCACCAGTGGCAGCGCCAGGGTATGGCTGGGGTAGGCTACACCCATACCAAGAAATGGCTTAGCCCCACCATGAAAAATGATGTAAAAGTAAGCAAAATAAAGTCCGCCAACTCGCGGAGTAAATTGCACAGACAGCAGTTAGTCAGATTGATTTCAGTAGCCACTCGTCTGGAAATACCGAAGACTAGAAACGGTTTTGAAAACTTTTGTCAGGTAGTGATCGTCTTCTCAATAGAACATCTTTGATAATGTCTTCTGGCCAATCAGAATCAAGATAACGGCGTGGTGTTGTTGCAGGAAGTCCCGACGGAGAATACTTTTGCTGTAGTACATCTCTATATACATCGATACAACATTACGTGATAGAAATCAACACGTAATGAAATAAGACCCCACGGTTTGATGATTGATAGGTGTGTGGGTTGTCTTTCATTTTGACACACAGAACAATGTTATAATAAACATATACTGTATGTTAAATGGATATATCCGCCTTCTTTCATTTATCTTTCCATTCCCACAATAATATACATAAAGAAATGGCATATTTTGGACATAGTTCGAATGGTGATTAATCCTGATTAATTAATTTTTAAGCTGTGATTAATTTGATTAAAAATTGTAATCGTTTGACAGCCCTAATATATTACATTATTGCCACTGCATTGGATTATTATCGGATAGGGTAATAACTTCATAATTAACTACGTCTGAAAGTAGAAGTCTAGGGCAAATAATTGCAAGTCTCTCTATTGAATGTCACAAAATGATTTAAAAAGAAAAGCCAAATTCTGGAGGAAAAAAAAAGTCAAAATAAATAAATAATAAAAATTGGGAAAAAATGTCAAATTCTGAGAAGCTAATTCTAAAAAAGGCATATTTTGAAGAAAAAGTCAAATGAGAGATGCATTGTGGGACATGTAGTTTATGGGCAACCTGCTTCTGTCAAGCGGCATGTAACCATATAATAAACATATTATATTCTTTGCAAGTTCTTGTGGGGCCGCATGACATGAAGTCACAGGCCGGATTTGGCCCCCGGGCCTTGAGTTTGACACCCCTGCTGTAAACGGTCTGCAGAGTCACAGACCCTCAAAGTGCACCCTGTAGCGAGTAAAACTCTAACACAGAGAAGACCTGTCTGTGCTGCCCCAGAACGCCTCGTTGGAGATTGATCTTTTTCCATTGTTTACTTCTTGAGTATTGTGACGTATTTCGTGTATAGTGACGTAACGTCCGCGGAGCCGTTACGTTTGGAATTGCACAATGTAAATATATTCTAGTAGACCTCAAACTTGAAACTAGTAATTGAGACCATCCCCTAATTAGGAAGATGTTTACAGAGTTAACAAATCAGTGAGAAGTCGCTTAGTTTTCTCATAGACTTCTATACAATCCAATATCTATTTTAGGTCGAGGCACTTATTCGTATTGGCTTTACTTTTTAGTCTAGAAGAAGACTTGAAACTAGCAATCGAAACCAAAACCTCATTAAGAAGATGATTACCAAGTTAATACATGAGTGAGAAATAGGAATAATCTCATAGTCTTCGACACAATCCAACATCTTCCCTGAGTTCAAGGCACGTCTGCACGGCTGTACAGACTGTGAGCTGCAGCTTTGTGTCAGTGAGGAATTACATTAAAACAATTCAACAGCAATATCTTTTGTCCGGAGAAAGTGTCTGTGGATAATGAACAGACCTTGCCTTTGGGACTTCTTCTGATGTATAATGAAAACTCAACGCAATGTAGAGAAATTACCCAGAATCCTCGAGGACTTTGTAGAGATGATGCTGCGATGTATTTAAATAAATGAACACTAAATATATAAGAAAGGAGGCACGCATCTCAATTAAAGCCAGAGCCACCTGCATAGCCGGAAGCCACTAAGTAAGTAAGTATTTTTTAGATTAAGATGGACCCTTGAAGGGGCAGCAGTGCATGATGGGTAACGTCATGTGACATAATTTACAATCTACCCTTTGGCAGCCGCACACATAGTAGTACTTCACTCAGTGCTGTTTCAACTTTAAAATGCAGCTCGTGTCCCTCCCTCGGGCGCTAATAGGTATTTGCTGAATCCAAAGCTGCTCTCGCCCACTCTGTAAATCCACAGAGCGCTCAGCACACACACACACGCACGCACGCACGCACGCACACACACACACACACACACACACACACACAAGGCTTCAGCTGTGGATTTGGGGAATAGGTAAATTGCTTTCGTGGTTCATGGACACATATTGGAGGTAGAGAGAAGATATGCAGAGACGAGGGAAGGTGTTGCTTTGGCAACTTGACACAAAATGGAGAACTCCTAACTCAAATTAATCAATACATTTATGAAAATGTGATTCCTCGGAAATACAAAAATGTAATCTTTCCTTTCCTCCTTGTTACTTTGCCTCCCTCCCTCCCCCACTCATTGTTTCCTTCACTCAATCCTTGTTTCCTCAGCTACCTTCTTGGATACTTCTTTCGTTCCCTGCCTCCTTGTTTCCTTCACTCAATCCTTGTTTCCTCAGCTACCTTCTTGGATGCTTCTTTCCCCCTTGTTTATTTTGCTCCCTCCTTGTTTCCTTCCCTCAATCCTTGTTTCCTCAGCTACCTCCTTGGATGCGTCTTTCCTCCTTGTTTCTTTCGCTCCCTCCTCGTTTCATTCCTCAATCCTTGTTTCCTCAGCTACCTCCTTGGATACTTCTTTCCTCCTCGTTTCCCTCACTCAATCCTTGTTTCCTCAGCTACCTCCTTGGATACTTCTTTCCCTCCTCGTTTCCCTCACTCAATCCTTGTTTCCTCAGCTACCTCCTTGGATACTTCTTTCCCTCCTTGTTTCCTTCACCGAGTCCTTGTTTCCTCAGCTACCTCCTTGGATACTTCTTTCCCTCCTCGTTTCCCTCACTCAATCCTTGTTTCCTCAGCTACCTCCTTGGATACTTCTTTCCCTCCTCGTTTCCCTCACTCAGTCCTTGTTTCCTCAGCTACCTCCTTGGATACTTCTTTCCCTCCTTGTTTCCTTCACTGAGTCCTTGTTTCCTCAGCTACCTCCTTGGATACTTCTTTCCCTCCTCGTTTCCCTCACTCAATCCTTGTTTCCTCAGCTACCTCCTTGGATACTTCTTTCCCTCCTCGTTTCCCTCACTCAGTCCTTGTTTCCTCAGCTACCTCCGTGGATACTTCTTTCCCTCCTCGTTTCCCTCACTCAGTCCTTGTTTCCTCAGCTACCTCCTTGGATACTTCTTTCCCTCCTAGTTTCCCTCACTCAGTCCTTGTTTCCTCAGCTACCTCCTTGGATAATGCTTTCCCTCCTTGTTTCCCTCACTCAATCCTTGTTTCCTCAGCTACCTCCTTGGATACTTCTTTCCCTCCTCATTTCCCTCACTCAGTCCTTGTTTCCTCAGCTACCTCGTTGGATACTTCTTTCCCTCCTCATTTCCCTCACTCAGTCCTTGTTTCCTCAGCTACCTCCTTGGATACTGCTTTCCCTCCTCGTTTCCCTCACTCAATCCTTGTTTCCTCAGCTACCTTCTTGGTAACTTATTTCCCTCCTCATTTCCCTCACTCAATCCTTGTTTCCTCAGCTACCTCCGTGGATACTTCTTTCCCTCCTCGTTTCCCTCACTCAGTCCTTGTTTCCTCAGCTACCTCCTTGGATACTTCTTTCCCTCCTCGTTTCCCTCACTCAGTCCTTGTTTCCTCAGCTACCTCCTTGGATACTGCTTTCCCTCCTCGTTTCCCTCACTCAATCCTTGTTTCCTCAGCTACCTTCTTGGTAACTTCTTTCCCTCCTCGTTTCCCTCACTCAATCCTTGTTTCCTCAGCTACCTTCTTGGTAACTTCTTTCCCTCCTCGTTTCCCTCACTCAATCCTTGTTTCCTCAGCTACCTTCTTGGTAACTTCTTTCCCTCCTCGTTTCCCTCACTCAATCCTTGTTTCCTCAGCTACCTCCTTGGCTACTGCTTTCTCTCCTCGTTTCCCTCACTCAATCCTTGTTTCCTCAGCTACCTCCTTGGATACTTCTTTCCCTCCTCGTTTCCCTCACTCATGTTTAATATATAGAGTTAATTCAAGTTATTTCCAAAGCTATACTGTATTTAATAAAACAGTGAGAAGGGTAAATAGATTTTAGCAGGGGTGGCGGGTGCTGTAGGCTAATATTTGTGTCACTGCATCCTGGTAAAAGAAAAATATAATGTATAATGTTTGTGTCTTTGACATTAGCGCTGCTATGCAGCCACCTGTGCCCTGTACTACGAAGCCAGTTCAACAGACCCTGGATAAGTTTGAGTTATCTAAACTAACCCAAACAAACGAGATCTCGCTAAGCGGTCATAAGACGCTGGTTATCAACTCGGTAAATCAAGCCAGGGTTTCTCTCTCCAGCTGAGAGCGCGTTCACGTGAAAGGGGCGGGGTTAGCGACATTTGACCAATCACAAACAGGGACAAGTGTACTGACAGCGCAGCGTCATACTTCATTAATGAAAAGTAAACTAATATTAGACAAATATGAACTTTAAACATCCATGATTTAAACATATAATCCAGGATACAGCACATAGTTGCTGCAAGGTGAATACAGAACAACTGGTTAAAACATAACTACAGAGTGTTTGAAAGCGTAACAGTTTTATGATATCACTGCTCCGTCTAAGACACGAGGGGATCTGATTTTAATTACATTTGAGTTGAGGGTTTCGTCAACTTAATGTGTTGCTTAAAATAATACGTCTGCATACAGTCTGTGACACTGTGAGTGTTGCACGGCCAGATACGGCTCAGCTGACTCAGATAAGGACATATATGATATATTATGATATGATTGATGATCTGATTGAATGTGATATGAATGATAAGTGCGACACGTCTTCTCTGCATACGGCAGTTTAAACTGTATTTCCTTTATCCTGTAATATGACTTGATATATTTAAACTCCGCACACTGAGCTCTGATTGGTCAGCAGGCGGTGCTTTCACTGAGTTGATCTCTTTCTTAGACGCCGGAGGCGGGCAGCGTCAGGTGAAACAAGTGATTTAGCCTTCCTCACGCGCCGCCTACGGATTTTAGTGAACACAATCAAAGACTAAAGAGTGATTATAAGGCATAGGAAGTGATGTGCTGTTGTGTAAGCTGTGGTCGTCGTGGACCGACAGTGAAGATGCAGTGAAACCACCTCTGAGTCAAAGTGTTATTACACCAGAGGGAAAGAGGCAAGGATCCTCTGTCGGATGTTTACTTGCTAATCCGTCAGCATTGATCGCAGTAAGCCCTCTCAGACCTCAATCATGGCAGCATGTAGCGGAGCAGAACCCATCGAGGGGTCAAGGAAAACACAGGATGTCTTATAACTCGGAAGCAGCCGGATGTGAAGGACTGCGGGGAAGAAGGGAGGAGCAGGGGTGGGAAGTAGTGCAGTACAAATACTTCGTCACTGTACTTAAGTACATGTTTCTGGTATCAGTACTTTACTCCACTACTTTTTACTTTGACTTCTTACATGTTGAACTCAAATACCTGTACTTTCTACTTCTTACATTTTGAACTCAAATACCTGTACTTTCTACTTCTCACATGTTGAACACAAATACCTGTACTTTCTACTTCTTACATGTTGAACTCAAATACCTGTACTTTCTACTTCTCACATGTTGAACTCAAATACCTGTACTTTCTACTTCTTACATGTTGAACTCAAATACCTGTACTTTCTACTTCTTACATGTTGAACTCAAATACCTGTACTTTCTACTTCTCACATGTTGAACACAAATACCTGTACTTTCTACTTCTTACATGTTGAACTCAAATACCTGTACTTTCTACTTCTTACATGTTGAACTCAAATACCTGAACTTTCTACTTCTCACATGTTGAACCCAAATACCTGTACTTTCTACTTCTTACATGTTGAACTCAAATACCTGTACTTTCTACTTCTTACATGTTGAACTCAAATACCTGTACTTTCTACTTCTTACATGTTGAACTCAAATACCTGTACTTTTTACTTCTTACATGTTGAACCCAAATACCTGTACTTTCTACTTCTTACATGTTGAACACAAATACCTGTACTTTCTACTTCTTACATGTTGAACCCAAATACCTGTACTTTCTACTTCTTACATGTTGAACACAAATACTTGTACTTTCTACTTCTTACATGTTGAACCCAAATACCTGTACTTTCTACTTCTCACATGTTGAACCCAAATACCTGTACTTTCTACTTCTTACATGTTGAACACAAATACCTGTACTTTCTACTTCTCACATGTTGAACACAAATACCTGTACTTTCTACTTCTTACACTTTGAACACAAATACCTGTACTTTCTACTTCTTACATGTTGAACCCAAATACCTGTACTTTCTACTTCTTACATGTTGAACCCAAATACCTGTACTTTCTACTTCTTACATGTTGAACCCAAATACCTGTACTTTCTACTTCTTACATGTTGAACACAAATACTTGTACTTTCTACTTCTTACATGTTGAACCCAAATACCTGTACTTTCTACTTCTTACATGTTGAACACAAATACCTGTACTTTCTACTTCTTACATGTTGAACTCAAATACCTGTACTTTCTACTTCTCACATGTTGAACTCAAATACCTGTACTTTCTACTTCTTACATGTTGAACTCAAATACCTGTACTTTCTACTTCTTACATGTTGAACTCAAATACCTGTACTTTCTACTTCTTACATGTTGAACTCAAATACCTGTACTTTCTACTTCTTACATGTTGAACTCAAATACCTGTACTTTCTACTTCTTACATGTTGAACTCAAATACCTGTACTTTCTACTTCTTACATGTTGAACCCAAATACCTGTACTTTCTACTTCTTACATGTTGAACCCAAATACCTGTACTTTCTACTTCTCACATGTTGAACACACATACCTATACTTTCTACTTCTTACATGTTGAACTCAAATACCTGTACTTTCTACTTCTTACATGTTGAACTCAAATACCTGTACTTTCTACTTCTTACATGTTGAACCCAAATACCTGTACTTTCTACTTCTCTCATTTTTCTAACAGCTGGTTCCTTTAGTCTGAATGTGTGTTTGGTGGCGTGATCATTATAACACGAGTATCTGTACTTGTACTTGAGTAAAGGATGTGTGTACTTTGGCCATCTCTGGAGAGGATGTAAAACTGAACCTTGAATGTTGTTCTGTCCCAGCGAAACACTCTGTCCTCTGTTGTTTTGGTTTAAACGAATAAACAATGTAAATGTCTTTTCATCAGAGATATGTAACTGCTATTGCCTGCTCACACTGTACGTCTGTTTCTACACTGATAATAACACCTCGATGCTTTCCTGTACACATTACACGTTTGTCAACAGAGTAAATGTGATCTTGAGGAGAGATAGTCGCCGTTGGATGTGTGTTTAGAGACGCAGGGGGATTTGCAAGCAAGGGGGCTGAACATGAATTATTACAGAGGAAGGGAAGGGGTGAGAAAATGTGGAGGTAATACATATGTTCTCTTCTCTGACAGGATTCAAATTGCTTTTTGAAATAAAGGTTAGAAACCAAATTAAATATGAATATTGCCGGGGGGGATCCAAGTCAAGTTTTTAAAATCAAGGTTACCATCAAAAGAATATCCAGGGTCGGAGAAAGCATTTTAAATAACTCTTAATCCAATCCACTTTATTTATATAGCACAGTTTAAAAACAGAGGGTTTGCCAAAGTGCTTCACAATGAACATATTATTATAATAAAATATAATATTACACGAATAGATAAAAAAAGCACACATAAGAATAAATACAAGGCACATAAAGGCTATGGACAGACAGTGAAAGCATACAAATAGGTATGACATAGCTCAGACTGACTTAATCCGCCTCCCCACCTCAATTGATAATAAGGGATCCTACATTTTGAAAGCGCATTTTCACTTAAAGAAATACTTCTTATATAATTTATTTCAATTGAAGTTAATTCATTGAATTTATGGACGCGCTTTTTGCCGCGTGCTAACGTTAGCTATCGTTAGCTATCGTTAGCTATCGTTAGCTATCGTTAGCTATCGTTAGCTATCGTTAGCCAATACATTCCAAGTATGAAACCTCCTGAATTCAGCTTCTTACATCTACTAGAAAGTCTGTGATACCTCTTGTTTCAAAAGTGAAGTATTTCCACTTTCAGGTCGATTACCAGATGTTCTCTCACTCGTGAAGATGTCTGCAGGAAGTGATGATACGTTGAAGAGAGTGATTCTCAGTTTTTAATCGTACAACACAAAGAGATAAAATAATTACAACCATCTGCTGTTTTCTGATTTTCGAGCAACCGTGTGAATGCACAGGAAGCACGATCCACCTCGCCGACTCCATCCACTTAAAACCAGTGTGTTGTGAGAGGGATCGGTGAATACATGAGACAGGAAACATGTCTGCCGACTGGTACATTCAGCCACTATTAAGCAGAAATGTGAAAAAGTACTCGACTGGCTGCAAGACACGAGAATGGCTCCATAAGGCGTTGAAATTAGAAGAAGTTCACGCGTCTTAAGGAAAGGTAATCGTTTTTCTCATCGATGTGAGAAACCTGATTGAACTGCTCGTTTCTCAAAGACCTAGCTGATTAGAAACATGATTTGGTTTCGTGCCAACGTCTTAAAAACAGTCCATTAGTATATGGCTTTAAAAGAGCGGCCCAAAACAGACCGAGGTACTTTGAGCTCGCCGCTCGAAGATGTGCCACTCGAGAGGAAACTGTTATATCTAGATTGGTACTTCAGCTCGAGCAGATGCACGAGTTTGAAGTGGTCTGAAGAGGAAGGACGAGATACGACAACAGTTTAAAAAAGAGGTGGAGAATCTCCTCATGTCGAATGAATACGTCTTCTGCCGGATGTGTCCTCGCCAATCCTTTAGCATTGATCGCTGTACGCCCTCTCAGACCTCAATCGTTGCCAAATGCTGCGGTTTTGAGGGGTCAAGGGAAGGAAACAGGGATTTCTTAGGATTTCAAAGCAGACAGCAGCGAGTGTGCGTCTTTGTATCTCAAGGTGTCAATCATCTCCATCTTCACTGCCGCTATCCAGACCGAAAACAGTCAACTTTATTCCGTGTTTTCTTTAGAGGACATGCTTTAACCAACACATGGGATGTAATGCAACTCTCGGGTCGGTGCGGTCACTCGTATTAAATCCCACATCGGGATCAGATTAAGTTTAAATCATCAGGGAGGATCTACGGTATGCCAGGGGCGGTTATGCTAACGACTTAGCATAGGGCAGACTCTGTAGGGTAAGAGGAAGTCAGACTAATGATATGACCGGGTATATATGAGTGTGTGTGTGTGTGTGTGTATGTGTGTGTGTGTGTGTGTGTGTGTGTGTGTGTGGGAGCACGTGTTAAGACATGGAAGCCCTCCTGGGTCTTAAAGGGGCACGAAACGACCCAACAGGAGGTCAGACAGAGAGATGGAGAAGTTTTAAAAGTCATCTGATCCCTCAACACTTTTCCTCAGAGGGACTCATAAAGGCAACACACACACACAAACACACACACACACACACACACACACACACACACACACACACACACACACACACACACACACACACACACACACACCACACACACACACACACACACACACACACACACACACACACACACACACACACACACACACACACACACACACCCAGTGAAGAGGGACATTAGAGGCAGGACAGATATCAGAGCTCGTGATGGGATCGAAAGTGAGGTTATTATGTAGACTGTTGTTAACAAGGTCAGAAATGAACTTTGTCGATCAAGGACACATGGACGAGATGTTGTTAAAGTGCGCCATACACACACATTAAATAACAACGACTCACATGTTGTGTTGATGAAGACCAAGCAATATGATTTAAAGATCGAGAAAAGTCACAACAAGGACCTTGATTTGAGGCAACTTTCTTCCTTATTAAGGGTCGATGGTATATCTCCGTATAAGTTAAAGGGGCCCGATAACGCCCTCGAAAACCTGCATAACACTACAGGAAAGGGACAAGCCCAAAAGCATAATAAGGCGTAATGAGTTTAAGGCTGATTTTCCCATCAGAAAGCCGTGAGAAGAAAACCAATTACATGTAAATAAACTAGGGCTGTCAAACGATTAACATTTGTAATCAGATTAATCACAGCTTAAAAATTAATTAATCAGATTAATCACCATTCGAACTATGTCCAAAATATGCCATTTCTTTATGTATATTGTTGGGAATGGAAAGATAAATGAAAGAAGGCGGATATATCCATTTAACATACAGTATCTATGTTTATTATAACATTTTTCTGCATGTCAAAATGAAAGACAACCCACACACCTATCAATCATCAAACCGTGGGGTCTTAATTCATTACGTGTTGATTTCTATCAACGGGGGAGTACTTCAGGAAAGTCGACGGGGGGGGCGGCTAGTGGAGTACTTCGTGACCACAGAGCGTGAACGTTGTGATCAGCTGTTTTAGCGCAGGTCTCCAGTGATGGGGGGAGTCTCCCTCCGCAGCCGGTTGGCGTAGTTTTGGCACAGTTCCGTTATACAGACCGACGTTAACAGCAGCCTGTCTGTGCACACGGAGACCGACTCTGTCGTCCGGCTTTTCCAGAAGGCCGTTCGCCTTCTGGAAAAGTACCTCGGTACGCAAATGCGCTTTGTGACACAAGTGACGGTACGCATTTCAGATTACGCACATAACCTGCGTACCAGTTATGTGCACCCCTGTACTACAGCAAAAGTATTCTCCGTCGGGACTTCCTGCAACAACACCATGCAGTTATCTTGATTCTGATTGGCCAGAAGACATTATCAAAGATGTTCTATTGAGAAGACGATCACTACGTGACAAAAGTTTTCAAAACCGTGGCTACTGAAATCAATCTTACTAACTGCTGTCTGTGCAATTTAGTCCGCACGCGTTGGCGGACTTTATTTTGCTTACTTTAACATCATTTTTCATGGTGGGGCAAAGCCATTTCTTGGTATGGCTGTAGCCTACCCCAGCCATACCCTGGCGCTGCCACTGGGGGCACGTATGGGGCGGGCCATTCTGCACATGCGTTAAATGCGTTAAATATTTTAACGCAATTAATTCAAAAAATGTATTACCGCCGTTAACGTGATAATTTTGACAGCATTAAAATAAACGTATAGTATATATATATAATTGAATTGACGAGCTGCATGGGAATGCTAGTGGACTTTCTACACTATTTCCAATGAGATCAAACTTGTTTCAGATTCAATATGTTGCCTCATTAATCTCCGCTTCCTGTCAGATTCACAGTGTTAGTTACATAATCAGAAATCTGAATTAATATGTCCTTAACGCTTATCCATCTCTGTGTGCAAGCAGTGTTTTGTCTCCTGGCTAATGCTAATAGCCAGGAGACAATTAGCTAATAGCCATTCATTTCCAGATGTGTGAATATGAATTCCATATCACTGTCTATTCGGCTGATAACGATGGATATGAAAAGTGCTTGCGATCCCCTCTAGAGATTATAGTAAGTATTTGATGCAAATCACTTCTGGCTTTTAGCGTCAATAGACAGTTTCAGAAAGTCTGTAGTAATGAAATGTTCTGCAGGGGGTGGACAAATTAACAGGAACATAAAAATAAATGCAATAAAACCAGAGAATCCCGCCTCAGAAATGATCATAACCTGAATCACCGACTCCTTAACACAGATTGGATTTTAACCACATCTTGTCGGGGAGTTGTAAAAGGAGTTTCCCAAATTCACCATTTGAGCCTCGACAGTGTTCTTTTCATCAGTTGAGCTCAGCTTTATTCTGTTTTAGGGCAACACAGGTCATGAAAGTCCCCAGGTATCAATCGGCTGCTTCCTCTTGAAAGCCTTCATGCAAATCCAGCCATTATGGATTAAGTGTTAACTACTTAGGTATGCTTGTGACTGCTGTAGACTCTTTTAAACGCCATCTAAAGACGTTTCTGGTTCGGGTAACTTGTGTGCTTTATTCTATTCTATGTTTGTATCGTGTTTTTAGCACTTGATGTTTTAATGCTTTGTCAAGCACTTTGTGACGATGTCTGGGAGAAGTGCTTTATAAATAAATTGTACTTACTTACCTACCTACCTACCTACCTACCTACCTACCTACCTACCTACCTACCTACCTACTTACCTACGTACCTACTTACCTACTTACTTACTTACCTACTTACCTACTTACTTACTTACTTACTTACCTACTTACCTACTTACTTACCTACTTACCTACTTACCTACTTACCTACTTACCTACTTACTTACTTACTTACTTACTTACTTACCTACTTACCTACTTACTTACTTACTTACTTACCTACTTACCTACTTACTTACTTACTTACTTACTTACTTACCTACTTACCTACTTACCTACTTACTTACTTACTTACTTACTTACCTACTTACTTACTTACTTACTTACCTACTTACCTACTTACCTACCTACTTACTTACCTACTTACCTACTTACTTACGTACTTACTTACTACCTACCTACTTACTTACCTACTTACCTACTTACTTACTTACCTACCTACTTACTTATTTACTTACTTACCTACCTTACTTACGTACCTACTTACCTACTTACTTACTTACCTACTTACCTACCTACCTACTTACTTACCTACTTACCTACTTACTTACTTACCTACTTACTTAACTACTTATCTACTTACTACTTACCTACCTACCTACCTACCTACCTACCTACCTACCTACCTACCTACCTACCTACTTACTTACTTACTACTTACTTACTACCTACTACCTACTTACCTACTTACCTACTTACCTACTACCTACTTATTTACTTACCTACTTACTTACCTACTTACCTACTTACCTACTTACCTACCTACCTACTTGCTTACCTACTTACTTACCTACTTACCAACTTACTACTTGCCTCCTTACTTATTTACTTACTTACCTACTTACTTACCTACTACTTACCTACTTACCTACTTACTTACTTACTTACCTACTTACTTACTTACCTACCTACTTACTTACCTACTTACCTACTTACTTACTTACTTACTTACCTACCTACTTACTTACCTACTTACCTACTTACTTACTTACCTACCTACTTACTTATTTACTTACTTACCTACCTACTTACTTACCTACTTACCTACTTACTTACTTACCTACTTACCTACCTACCTACTTACTTACCTACTTACCTACTTACTTACTTACTTACTTACCTACTTACTTAACTACTTATCTACTTACTTACTTACCTACCTACCTACCTACCTACCTACCTACTTACTTACTTACTTACTTACTTACTTACCTACTTACCTACTTACCTACTTACCTACCTACTTATTTACTTACCTACTTACTTACCTACTTACCTACTTACCTACTTACCTACCTACCTACTTGCTTACCTACTTACTTACCTACTTACCAACTTACTTACTTGCCTCCTTACTTATTTACTTACTTACCTACTTACCTACTTACCTACTTACCTACCTACTTATTTACTTACCTACTTACTTACCTACTTACCTACTTACTTACTTACCAACTTACTTACTTGCCTCCTTACTTACTTACCTACTTACTTACTTACCTACTTACTTGCCTACTTACTTACTTGCCTACTTAATTACTTACCTACTTACCAACTTACTTACTTGCCTCCTTACTTATTTACTTACTTACATGCCGGCGTAAACGTCGCTGCTTTTATTTTGTTGTTTTATTTGTTTTTGTTGTTTTGTTTCAACCATTTCACTCTGTAGCACTTTGAGTTGTGTTTACTCAAATGAAAAGGGGGCTTATAAATAAAATGGATTATCATTATTATTGATTCCTAGAATTGTATATCTTAGGAATCAGAAATCTTAAGTATGACGTATGATGGTTCCTGACCTATCGAGATGGTCCACACGGCGGCGATCTTCATCATGGCTTTGGTTCTGGAGTTGAAGCGGCTGTGCTCGATGGGGTTTCTGATGGCCACGTATCGGTCCAGAGAGATGGCGCACAGGTGCATGATGGAGGCGGTGGAGAACAGCACGTCCAGGTAGATCCAGATGGGACACAGGGCGCTGGGGAGGGGCCAGGCGTAGTCTGCAGACCGAGGGAAAGAAGAGGTTACAGTTATACTGACGTCCTCAGCTTCAGTGGAGAATAAGGGCTTGAGATGCACTTTAATTAATCTGAGTGCTTAAAACTACATTTCCCAGTTCCCATGATGCAAAGCAAAGGTTTCAGTCAAGCATAAACGTGGTTCACAAGCAATACTATAAGCTCATTGGATAAATGCGTTTACATGGACAATTCTATACTCTGACAAAAGAGGTTAATTAGATGATTAGCAAACACAAAAAAAATCTATATATTTTTTTTATAAACAGGGAATTTGTGCTCGTATGAAAGACAAGATACTAATTAATTGCTGTGTCTTTTGTGTTGTATGAAGTCACACAGCTTCTCAGTCAAATGTAGTATTACTAACTTTTTAACCAAACGGTGAAAGAAGTGGGCTCTTGAACAAAAGGTTGCTGGTTCAATCCCCGCTCTTAACACCATCTCCTCGTCAGTTTCCACGTGTGAAATAAAGCTTAAAGAAACGACTAACGGCCCGTCCACACGGCGGCATTGGAAGCTTCTTCCAACGCTTCTGCCCATTCACTTTGAATGGGGTGACGTCACTTTTTGCCGAACTGCATTGTGGGAAGTGGGGCGTGGCTCGCTGCAAAAGTTGAGCAATGTTCAACTTTTGACGCCTCGGCAGAAGCGTCAGCCAATCGAATCGTATGCCAGTACAAGCTCTAGCCAATCAAACCGCTGCTTGTGTGTCAGGGGCGGGAGATTAATGCGATTGGTTGTTGGTCGAGTTTCAGACACGCCCACCTCCAAGCCTTTTCCAAAGCCGCTGTGTGGACGGGCCGTTACTACTACGACAACTACTACATCTCATCAGGTGTAAGTAAAATGCTGATCTGGCAGAACACAGATAACCTCGCCGTGTGTGACGCTAACATGACGAGACATGTTTTCAGTGATGCTCTCTTTGTTGAACCCTTCTTCTGTTTCTCTCCCTCCACAGAGAGGTCGAAGGTCGCAGTCGGTCTCAGTGTGACACAGTGTGAAGCTGCTGTTGAGTGTGTTTGGCTCACGGGGAATAAAATCCTCCTCACTTATCTCTTAACTTAACAGTCCGACGCGCTGATGCAACTTACGGAAATACCGCAGGGAGCAATTTGCCAGAGAATTAAATGAGTGGTTTAACCTTTGCTTAATCCGGTGTGAATGAAAACGTCTAATTAGCTGATTTTTGGACTATAACTTGTTTTGGCTACATTTTACACACCAGCAGGATACTTGGGGAAAGAAGATATTTAATCATGCGTAAAGAAATGTCAAATAAAACCACCCACCATCTGTATTCATAGCTGCAGATGGAATCCAGTTCATAAACCTTTTGTTAATAATCAATATTATTCATAAAGTTTCCTCTCAATATTACAACTGCATGTAGTGTCTTCTGCAGCAGCTCTTTTTCTCCTGTTTCTGGAGATGTATCCTCCCTAAAGGTTAGCCTGTCCAGATGAATAGCAAATTGAAATGTAATATGCAACAGAGGAACATCGGTGTGGTTTCATTTCCAGCTGAGTCAGCTTTCTCAAGACGGGGAAATACTGCAAAGTCCGTCTCTGTGTCTTACTACGTCTGCGGCTATTTATAAGAACAGTCCTTTCTTCACAGATGCAGCCACGCACGCAGCCACGCACGCACTCACACACACACACCACACACACACACACACTCCTGAATTTCATCTCTACTTCGCAGGATGAGCTGCACGTATGTGATGCATGTGGAGTGAATCACTCGCTGGTTGGTGTGTGTGTTGAGTGGGAGGCAGCTTGCATAACTTTTCAGAGGTCAAACACTTATTGCATGACACACACACACACCCACACCCGCACGCACACACACACACCACACACACACACACACACACACACACACACACACACACACACACACACACACACACACACACACACACACACACACACACACACACACACACACACACACACACACACACACACACACACACACACACACACACACACACACAGGTGGCGTTACTCAGCTGGCTCGCGGCTGTGCTGGATGCCTGGTATACGCTGAGAGACTTGAGTCCACAGCTAACCCTGTGTATGAGGTCATTTTGTTCTTTTAATGTATTTTCACTTAATCCAGTTTGATGTGGTGCTTAAGAACAGCTGATACACTCATTTTCAGAATGCTAACTAGACAGAAAGTGAGCTTTTCATGGATTACTGAGGATTAGTATTACTTCTAGTGCCGCCTGTTGCAGCTGCTCTTGCTAGATTTGTACTATTTTAAAGTATTAGCTTTCCTAGTTGACCTTACTTGGTATTTTTCTGTTAATAACTTATTTTAGTAACTTATTACTGGCTGTGCCTTCTCTTAACCTTCCTGGTAGAGAGAGATTTTTTTCGTTTTTTTACGTTTACACCAGAGAGAAGCTAATCGCGCTAACGCCGGCTAGCAGCATAGTGAACGGCTAGCCTCACTGAGAACTGTAAAAGGACACAGAGGATGCCAAGAGAGTACACCACAAGAGACAAAGGTGGAGAGCTGGGTTCAGGGAGAACAAGCAGATGAGATGTGTCTCCCCCCCCTAATCACAGGCAACGTGCTAACTTGCTAATAAAGGACAAGCTAACGGTGTTCGGCTGCACCAAGAAACCAAAATTGCCCCGAGGATTGATTAAGTATTTTTTGCGCTTTACAACGACATATCGCATCAGTGGAAGCTGATATATGTTTTTAAATGGAACGTTTTACGATTCAAAAGGCGTCTTCAGCTACATGAGTCCGTGCTGGTCTCATATATCTGAGCGCCGAGCAGATCGACCTGAGAAATGGTCAATTTACTCCTCTTATTTATTCCAACCAGACGATCTCCGTCAATCCCTTTTTCCAATTCACGAAAGCCGAGACGACACGGCTCGTATTAATCCGTCTGTGGGAAGGTGTCTGGCATCAATGTGTGTGTGTGTTTCCGTACCTGTGTGCTTTTATCAGCGTGTGTGTGTTTCCAATTTTGCAAAGAGATAGCCTCAGGCGGTAGCTTTGATTGAGTTGGCCTTGCATGTCATATTCTCTCGACAGTGTGTGTGTGTGTCCTGATTGAGTCCATATGGTCTCATCATTTTCTTACGTACCATTTTATCCATGGATTCCAATTCTTATATTGTGATATGTTTGGTTGCCTGATATATTGTGCCGTGCCATTTTAGTTTATGTCACAAACCTGCAAATATGACATTCTCTCCGCTCCATATATTATCAGTGTTTAATTACCACTAGTTTTAATCACCAATGCAGACAAAGAGCCAAGAGACAAAAGCGACATGAATCTACATTACAACGATGTGACTTGTTACCCTCAGCCCTCCCCACATTTCAGATGAATACAGGACGTCAGATTCGTGTTGAATGATCGCATCGGATACGGAAACTTTGTGATTAAAGACAGAAATACCAGGATATCAAATTGCAAGCGGACACATGAAAAGTCAGACTGTGTGTGTGTGTGTGTGTGTGTGTGTGTGTGTGTGTGTGTGTGCAAGTATCCACAGAGATACAAAGTTGCTACCATCCACATCATCTTTTATCATGATTGTTATCATTATTATAATCATTGTCAAGTGAAATGGTGTGAGAACATTGTGCTTGTTCTCGAGCATAGGTGTGTGTGTGTGTGTGTGTGTGTGTGTGTGTGTGTGTGTGAGCCAGCCGTGGCGATCAATGCATGTAAGTACCAGTCTGATGGATAACACTGCAGCTATAGATCCATGCTATGCGTGTGTGTGTGTGTGTGTGTGTGTGTGTGTGTTTGAGACATTGATTACCGCACTGAGCAATCAGCAGCAGCCGCTTCAACTCACACCTACAGACAGACAGTGTGTGTGTGTGTGTGTGTGTCCATCGACCATGCAAGGCCCATTTAGCACCAATCAAGCATCACTGTCCTGTTTAGTATTCCTGAAGGATTCCAGCTGCAAAGCCAGACATGACGAAGTCGGGTCGGCCGAGTTGTGCAGAGCATACACAAGGGGAAAGGGAAGACGACGGACACATGAAGGTGTGTTATGTTATTATTAGGGCTGTCAGTCGATTCAAATAGTTAATCGCGATTATCGCAAATTAATCGCACATTTTGTATCTGTTCTAAATGTACCTTAGAGGGATATTTTAAGTTTGTAATACTCTTATATATGAGTGGACAAATATGCTTTATGCTAATGTTTGTTTATTATCATTTTATCAATGACAAATATTCTCATGACTATTAAACACAACAACCTCTGAACATTAAACATATCTGCCTCAATTCAACCTGGAACCTCTCTCATACAATACAGTGTGTGTGTGCGCGTGTGTGTGTGCGCGCGTGTGTGTGTGTGTATGCTCGAACGGGAGCTGCCTGGACGCTGCAATCATGTTGCACACTATCCGTGCTGCTGAGTGTGCTGACTTCTCCTACAATGTCCCGCTGTCTGCTTCCTGCATCAAGTCAAGTGCTCAGCGCAGTTGTCGGCGAAATGTCGCTCCTCTGTTTTAATTGAAACAGCTCCTTATATCCGTTAGCGCAGCTAGCTAGCACCAGATGCTAACAACAACAATGCACGTAAGGTCTCTCCCGGTCCTCCCGATGGCCAGTCGGTGCCTGCCGGTGAGCGTGGAAGTGTGGTCTGCCGCAAGCGGGCAGCAGGAGCGGGGCTGTCCGCATCAGCTTGTAGATGGTATTTTAAACTCGATGCGCTCTGAAACTACGGGGCGGCCGAGGACAAAAATCGCGTTAAAATAATTGGTGGCGTTAATTTTTTTTTTGCGTTAACGCGTTATTAACGTAATGAAGTAATTTTTCTATATATCCTTGCGTTTATGTATAGATTAATTTGTCCATTTATAATATTTTTGATTTAAAGTGGTTCGACACGTAGATACATTTTGGGGGTCTAGCTCCCAAATTCGTAAGGACTCAATTTCCCATGATGCAACACATTACAGTCTTTCCATAATGTCCTCATATTCTAATCTTTAAATCCTGTTTTATAATTCCATTCTTTGCATATTGTCAATGCATGAAAGTAAAAGCAGCCACAAGATAAAATATGTGTTTATAAAAATGTTTAAATTCTGTTAATGGAGGAAGTAATCGTATAGTATGCCCCTCTTAGCTAATGTAAAATACATCGTGTTGAAAAACTTTAAAAAAGTCCAAAAACAAAAAATCCTGACTTGAATTTAATTTGAAGTGCAAACAACTTACAAAATGGAAAACATTTCTGTGCCGTCAAGATAATATGTATGTAGATTTGTCAATATGTGTCTCTCCCGGCTGTCTCATTTGTAAAATGGCTCATCATTTTTGCCCCAGGGTAATTCTGTTTGGCTTTAATGCCATCAGTGTTTGCACACACAGTCAGTCAATTAAACCGAGTGTTGTCAGACAAACACAACATGACACATGACATTGGCCGAGATCCGAGGAGCCTTCTCACATCAACGTCACTGTCAGGAAGTTTAGCCCCAAAACATTTAGCTGAACCATCTACTTCCCACATTTCTTCAACCGTCGTGAGAGCTACGTCAACAGATTCAGATGTGGCCGTCTCCGCTGTCATGTGACCAGAATATGATGTGCTCTCTCATCATCTGTGCGGAGAATTTAGCCCACAAAGGAATCCAATCACATGTGATGGCTAAATAATAAATGATATTTGTCACGACGTTGACATAAGCATTTTCCGATGAGGTGGGGATATTTTGAAGCGAGTTAAAATGCCTATAATCAATATTTTTGTATTATAACAGTGGATCAAATATGTGTAATGTAAAAGACTGGATAAATCTTTGTTGGTAAAATATTGTTATTTTAAAACAACATGAGAATTCAATCCCTTTCAGTATGTACATATTAATGATAAAAGCAATGTGAGAGCTGTGAAGAACCCATGAAGGAATTCCCCTGACGCGACAGTTTCGATAAATAAAATGTGGTTTTCTGGCTTGCAAAATGTCCGTTTTGAATCACTCTCATGGCTCTCATCAATAGGCGCATTCACACTGCGGTACTTTTCCCACAAAGGTTCATGCGAACTTAGTTCATGATCGCGTTCACACCAAAAAGAGCCGGTACTACAATTAGTTCATGCGAACCTTTTTACCCCCTCGAAAGTCCCTGCTCGAGAGCAGGGACTTTCGAGGGGCTCTTTTGTGAGAAAATAGCTATATTCCTGATTGGCTGGGCGAATTGCAAACCACGCCCCGTAAAACTCTGGAAAGTTTTGTGAAGCCGCCATTTTATTATCCTCGCATTGGCATTATTAGCATTAGCATTAGCCCAGCGCAGAAACGCAGAGAGACTAACTTATGGCAACACAAAATAAAACATGGGAGCGGTGGAGATGAGGAGGTGTCGGCGTTCTGGCGATTTACTCGGAAGGCTTCAGTAGAAGCTGCTGGGACTCCCAGCAGCTTCTACTGAAGCCTTCCCCAACTCCGGGGACTTCCGGCCGGGGACTTTGGGCGGCAGTATACGCCGTGAAGTGGTTTGCGGCCTGCCAGTAAACCCAAATCAGAAGAAGAAGAAGTGACTTTTTCCGGTGTGAACGCGATCTGTACTTCATGCAAACTAAAGAGTTCGCATGAACCTTTGTGGGAAAAGTACCGCAGTGTGAACGCGCCTATTGTTAATTTCAGCTGAAGCATGAAGCTGAAAAGAAACCAGTATGTATTGATGCTGAGAACTGATTGGCCGAGAGTTAACAAGCAGCTTAAGACATTTCCTTTAGGAGCTGGTGGGGGCCAAACTGGAGCATGAAATAATAACAACAGCATGTAAGCAAAGGTCTGCTTGTTTAAGGGATTACAATACAGCTTCAAGTCACACAAATAAATGGTTGATTGCTGTGATATTTGAGACTAGACTAAACGAGATATTGGAAGCAAAACAGTAGTAGTTTTGACCTGCTGAAATGTGGGCATTGACCGGGAAGGTCATTTTGTGATGATACTCAGCCCTGGGAAAGATGTCCTCGCCGACCATCAGCTCCTCTGTGATGGTGACATGTACAGGTACACGGTAAAAAACATGCCTCTGTTTCGTGGTGTTCCTGCAGAGGACTGGCTGAGATGCTAGATCCTTCTTTTCCCCCACTCATCAATGAGATGCAAAAGGCAGCCTTGCACATAACAACCTGACATCCTATTTAACTAATGTGGGCGTTCATGCTGAATCCTGGCAGGAATATTGTAAGCAAGCACAGCAGTTGATAGCGGGTATGATATTGCAATTATCAGGCTGGCTCTTGAATCACTTGCTACATATCAGTGAGCAATGTCTCAGAGAGTAATCATAATTTCAACATTTGCATTGAAAGAGGGTTTTGAAATAATGACAGGGCGCATTTCACGGTGTGCCTCCAGCAGCTGCTGAGTGGGAAGGTTGCTGAGATTAGGAATCTAAATAGTGGGTGGGATGTATCCGTCAAGATTAAAGAACTATAACTACTTAGTGCGAGTTGGAACATCTGGAGGTGACCCTGTAAGTACGTGTGTTCCTGACAGGCACGTGCACACATAGACATCAAAGTGGGCTTGAGCCCCTGTCCTTTTTCTTCCTCCAGAGAAAGTGCCCTTTTTCCCCCTTTAAAAAATAAATAAAAAGAATATATATCTTCTGCTGTTTGCGCACAGTTTCCCTTTCCAAAAATATATTGATTGAATACAAAATAAAAATATCAGGTCGGGAGATTAGACTAAAGTTCTGATGTTTTTGTTGTTGGCTGCTCATTTAATAACTGTTATGTACTAGTTTGTTAATCTGCTCTTGTGCGTAGTGAATAAAGAAGACCAACTCTGTGTCAGCTGATTATTTTGTAGAAATCTGTTGAGTATTAAACAATTGCGTGAGTGTGAGGGCATTAAAATAAATTGGTCAGTAAGTCAGAGATGTGCAACTATATTTAAGTTTTTTAGGGCCGGGACTTTAACGCGTTAATTAAGATGAATTAATTACACAAAAATTAACGTGTTTAAAAAATTAAGGCATTTTAATCGCACTTATCTTTGCACAGTGGAACGTTTCTCACTGGATGAGTTTCAGGCGTACCAACTAACGTTCATGACTTCAGCATGGGACTTCAAACAACAACAAACCACGGTGAACAATAGTCAAACATGAACGAACAAGCTGATGAGACCGCTTTGGTCGGCCCGTGGATGGGACATTTTGTTTTAAAAAACGGACGGATGGAAGCGTCGACAAGAGCACGGTTGTGTGCAAATTATGCAAAAAAAAAGAATGTGCATATCACCGCAGCACATCAAGCCTAAAGTATCACCTAGATGCAAAGCATGTAGCAGCTAGCGTGGACGTTAGCCCGACTCCGAGTGCAAGGAACCACACCCTGACCCAACCCACACTCAACCAGACGACTGGTTTCAGGGCCAGGATAAGTGAGTCCACGTCTGAGAGAATAACCCCTGGCTGACTGGATTGCACTCGACTGTAGACCACTTGGAGTCACATCCATGTGGAAATGGCTTCTCACTGTTCTCAGGTCAAATATGTATCTTTGATTAAAAATGCGATTAATTTCGATTAATTAATTACAAAGCCTCTAATTAATTACATTAATTTTTTTAATCGAGTCCCGGCTCTAGAGTTTTTGTTTTACATTTTTTTAATAAATGATTATGGGAAGTGCCCTTTTTCTCACTTGAGCACCTGCCCCCCAAAATGTCTGTGCACGTCCCTGCTTCCTGAATGCAGCTATTTATGTACGGCTTGTTTTAACAGTGACATCTGAAGGACAGAACGCACATTGTTCTAATGTTTGACATCGTATGTAGTAACCTTTGTTTGACTTTCCAGGATCTCAGCAATGTATGTGCATTATCAAAAGATATGTACGTGTGACTGTGAGCAATATACATCAAGTTTAAGGTTAACAACATACAATGTTATCTGTAATAAAGCTTTCAATGTGTGTTGCTTTCTGCAAGTTAATAAAACCTACAAAATAGTCCCTAATAGACGAGAACATGGAAAACTATAGCACCGAGGGACGCGTAGTAGTAGTGTTTGTGGTACTTCCTTCATTCCATCTGTGTCAAATATCACTATAAAACCACCTATAGCGTGGAGGCTGTGCGCAGAAGTTTAGAGAAGTCCATGCGGTCACAACAAATTGTACATGAAAGTCAACACAGAGCCAAAGCATACACCCTTCAATGACGATATCTACATCACATGAACGCTTGCTTACTTGCAAGGACGGAAAATATAGTTTTGACTCAAGTATTTCACTTTACATGTAAGCCTCAAATATACTCCCAAACAGACGAGAACACGGACAGCCTAGAAACAAGGGACGCGTAGTAGTTCCATCTGAGTAAAACACAATACAACATTATAATATGTACATTACCTGGACCTTTGCGTACTTGCAGGTTCAACACATATAGTTTTGACTCAAGTATTTCACTGTACATGTCTACATAAGTAGATTTTAGGTAGAGAGCACTCACCATAGAGGATGTTGATGAGGGAGACCGGCATGACGAGGATGCCGACGAGCATGTCCGCCACGGCCAGAGACCTCAGGAAGAAGTTGGTTGCGTTTTGGAGCTTCTTCTCCAGCGACACCGCCAGGATCACCAGGATGTTTCCTCCGATCGTCAGCGCGATGATGACGAGGATGAGCAGCGCCGGCCAGTTCTTGTCTTTGATCGCCGACCTGGTCCCAGACTCCTGGGTGAAATTTTCCAGACCGGCACTCATGGCAGCCGCGCCTCCACCTAAACCCAACGACAGGGTTTGGTTGAGGTCCAGGGGCTTGTTGCTGGGCCAAGCCATACGAGCGCCAACCGCCAGGGAAGAAGTTGTAGTGCTGAACCCGCCGAGAAGAGCCCTCGCTGGGCCGCCCATCCCAACCACGGACTCTTACTCTATTGGAGGTTTGAGGTTTAACTCACCTTCTTCACCAGCAGAGGGAAGAACAAGGTGGACATTTGGATTTGTTCACCATTGACGAAGACGTTCTTAAAGAGTTTTGAAGTGTGTCTACCTGAATGGATTCCTAAAACCACCTTTCATAAGGTTCTTGGGGAAGGGACAGAAACGGGGAGAAGAGGTTTTAAGGATGGGAAATGACAGGAAAGAGGGGATTTTGAGGATCTAGCAACAAGTGATTATAGGTATTGCCAGATGAAAGCAACTTCAAACTGTTCCTGGAGATCTGAATCTCCCAGTTCTGGCCAACAAGTCATTGGCGATGAGTTCTCAAAGTGTACGCTGGGCCAAAATGTCCCGTGTTTTCTTGGTGGTGGTTCAGTCACATCCACCTCTTGATGGAACTAAGAGTCTAAGAGTTTCTAATTTAGATCTGAAAGTCGGCTTACTCACATCCATGGCCGTTGTAGATCCGTTCAAGATCTTAACCAGAAATTCAGAGATGAGTATTAATCAGTTCTAGCATCTGCATTCAGCTTTGAGCTTTGCTGCCAGGGTTGGTTGTATCCAAGATGTCCCAATGTTCTTCCTTCAGGTCAGACTTGATGATGAGGTTGATCTGTGGAAGGAACCAACAAAGAAAAGTCATATCATTTCTTCCCAACTTCCTGTTTGCAAAATGTGTATTCCACTCGTATTTTTCTTTGTACATGTGATGTTTCGGTGCTGTTGTTTTTTGTTTAGTTTAACTGTCAAGTGGGAACTAAGTATTTGTTGTAGTTAGTTTTCGTGTTTCTGTTATTATCCTACGATACTGTGTGAATACGAAAATATGAAAGACATACCATCTAATTTCCATTTTTTTAAATGTATTTTTAGAAAGGGGCAGGTAATATAACAGTGCTTCTCAAAGTGAAGGTGGTCCGTGAGCGCCCCCTAGTGGTCCGTGCGTATATTGGTAAAATTTCCCATTTGAAATAAATAAATACATTTAATAAGTTTTCCGCACTCTCGCGGGAATATTTCCGCAATGGAGTACGGTTAAGTTTCACTGTCGATTTCATGACATAGCCCAGCGCAACACCTTCATCACACATGTTGCCACTTGTTTGTACCATGTTCACGTGATTTGTAATCTGTTCTAGAAAAACGATGTGTTTTTGGATATTTGTGGAGTTAGGTGGTCCGCGAGTGTTTTTTTATCGGTTAAGTGCCTTGGTATGAAAACGTTTGAGAAACACTGCATTATAAGATAATTTTCTTCGCCCTGCTCCTTTTCATGTCATCGTCCTTCATTCTGCCCGCTTTCCTCTTCATCTTTGATTGCCTTGACTATTCCAACATCGTTTTCTTTCATTTACCTTCCTTGGTCATTTTCATTTGGCATCCCTATTTCATATTGTATTGCATTCTCCATTGCCTGAACACATACCTACTCCCTCACTTTCCTTCTTGCCTTCACATCTCTTGCCGTTCTTCTCCCCCTTTGGCCAGCCATTAAAGCAGACACTTCCGTTGTCCTATTTGTTTCTGACAGCGATCCCTCTTTTAGCATTTAAAGATATTATCTGCACTTCTATTACAAATCTGGGAGGGAGAATGACTGCTACCGTCAAACACTACAGCTATTTAAAACAAACTGGAGAGGAAGGAGGCTTTGATGCCATCACCCTCACATAGCAACATGTCAGTGTGTGCAGAAATACTGCCCTTCTCTGTTTACCCTTACCTCTCAGACTGCTTGGTGATTGAGCACCTCGTAAATGTCTTCAAGGGTATGTGGAGGAATCAGAGTGTACTGCAAGTGTGTGTGGGAGAGGACAAGTGTGTGTGTGTGTATGCTCGTAACAGAAGAAGAAAGTGCTTGAAAAGAGAATGTGTGGTACGTTTAAGAATGGAAGATGAATGCGCTTCCTTGTCGTGTCCATATGTTTGAATGTTTGAGAGTGTGTGTGTGTGTGTGTGTTTGAGATAACAAGGCAACGCATCTCCAGATGGACCTGGGCTTTCCAGCTGAGATAGTTAAGTGGGCGGTGAGTCTATGATAATATCTAGCAGAGCGCAGTAGGAGTGTGTGTCCATATTTCACTCATCGCCATAAGCACGATAACAAAAAACCCTGATTTGCATATTTTCCTTTAACCTTAATATATGAGTGTAAGTCTGTTGTATTTAATTGTCTCCTTGACTGTATTATTGTATCTCTGTCTCGTTTGTTTGAGTAGATAACTGAATACATGTATTGTCTGATACACACACACATTTAAATATTCATGTGTGTGTAGGCAGATATGTTGTCAGCGTCAACATAAACAACCTCGTTTTGAAACCTTTTCGAAAAACGACCGATATGACCTTTGCAAGAACGATTCGTATGACTGTTTTCGGATCTGAAAAAAACAAACAATGACCTTTAAGGAACTATTTACAACCCGACAGCGACGACAGGCTTTGGGATGTCTGTGTGCACAGCTGCTGTTTGTCAAAAAGTAGTACCCGAATATACCGGCCATCTGCAGGTAATCTTTTTCATGCTATTCCCTCATTATATTAATAACCAGTATGAGAATGGTTGGGAGACTTTCTTTGCATTGAGATGGATAATAAAACCACGGAATTTATGCGCCTTATTTACACACAGGAGGAGGGACTTTCTTCTTCTTCTTCTTCTCTTCTTCTTTCTCTCTTTTCTTCTGCTTCTTCTTCTTCTCTTCTTCTTCTTTCTTCTTTCTTCTTCTTCTTCTTTCTTCTTCTTCTTCTTCTTCTCTTCTTCTTCTTCTCTTCTTCTTCTTCTTCTCTCTTCTTTTCTTCTTCTTCTTCTCTTCTTCTTCTTCTTCTTCTTTCTTTTCGTCTTCTTCTTCTTCTTCTTCCTGTCAAACTTTAATATAATCCAACAATATCCGATACATTAAGAATAAATTAAGAATAAACTACAACATGTACCACACTCTCCAATCAAAAACCCACATGTATTTATTAAAACCTATGTCTTTAGAATAATAACGCGAAATAAAAATGTTCAATTAGACCTTATTGTTAGAAATTAAAACCCTTAAGTAACAATTGTTTCAAATACAATAAACTCGAAAATGTACAGGAACTCTCATCAAACACATTTATTTACATTTATGTATTTATGTAGTTAAAACATAGCAGATAAAATCATTTTGTTGGACATTGGAGGTGTTTTTTGGCGATTTTGGGGGGAGCCATTTTGGTCCAATTTGCCCCCATTTTTCATGCTAAAATAAGCTATGCTAAGCTAATATCCTCCCAACTTCAATCGTACAGGAAAGCAGCTTCATGAAGAGTTCTAAAAATGACAAATGCCGTCTATTCTCTGGTGTGGACACAACTTATCGATTTCACTTTAAATGCAATTTCCCTAATACCTTTACTTTTGAAGGGCATACACTTTTCCACAGCTTCTCTCTAGCGCCAGGATAAAGGTTCTTGTGAAAAAAGGGAAGCCTTAATCTTTAGCCAATTAAAAGGCTGCTCCACACTTTCTGTTATTATGTGTCTTGGCTCTGTCCATAAGCTGTGTAATGTAAAGCCAAGAACACAGTGCCGTTCAGTGGTTGTTCAAAAAGGAAAAGCCAATACGGGGTTGTTGTACTCTTGATTCTGAATAATGGTCAACAACACTTGAATTAGGTCTGTGTTAAAAGAACACAAGCAAGCTGTGTGAACAGTTTCCACTAAGAAGAGATAATGAGGATTTATGTGTGTGTGTGTGTGTGTGTGTGTCAGGCTACTTCCTTTCAGAGAGACTATCAGCATAGTTCATCGGAAACTAAACAACCCTGCAGGCGAGTCGTTTAACTCGTTTGAAAAGCAGCTTTACTTCAGACAGAGAGAGGAGACAGAAGATGTGGTAGAGGAGAAAAGACAAATGAATGGATTTAGATTAGGTTTTTGTGAGCAACCCCCCACTTTAAATGTTCTTTTAGTCTTTATTAATTACCGTTTTATTTATTGTATAGGTCTTAAAGGATTGTATCTTATTTTATTAATCTAACATGCTTCAATAGCAATTTTCTTTTTACGTTGGTCTTTTTTATTTCTTAATCGTTTATTAAAATTATGGCATTTTTTTAACTATTATCTTTTTATTTGTATTTCAGTTGTGTTATGTTCACTTTGTTTTATTAGGTTTATATTATTGCACCGACTCAGTTGTCTTGTGTCTTATCTGTCGGAGAGATATTATTATTTTATTGAATTTGTATTATCATACCTTTTACCTCCTTGAGTCGATTAACCTGACACAATGTTATATTTTGCTGCATGTACCTTTTAAAGTTCTTAACAAATAATCTGAGGGGAATTTCTTGTTTCTTTTGTAAAGCACTTTGAGCTGCACGTGTTGTATGAAATAAAGCTTTATCATTATATTTATTAGAAGCAATCCCTCGACTCCAGAGGACAGGGATGTGATAGGTGGGTCGCAAACGGACGCGATGAACGGGAGATTTTCTTTTACATTTTTTTTGCTCAAAGTGCACCAGATTGATGCTTTTCACTTCAACATTTAAAAAAACTTCTTCCCGGAGGAGCCTGCCCCGGACCCCCCTAGAGGAGGTGAGGTCCACCCCCAAATAAAGCAGGTTAAAATAATTAAATTGCATACATTTTATTTTAGTAAACACTGAAAGCTC
>JAMFTG010001454.1:50000-69279 GCA_023974075.1 Chaenocephalus aceratus | reverse complement strand
AAGTCCCTGTGAATACACATGAATACACATTACTACATTGATGTTAGCTGTTACCTCTGCAACCTGTGTTACCTCTGTTAGCTGTTAGCTCTGTTTACTGTTAGCTCTGTTACCTCTGTTAGCTGTTAGCTCTGTTTACTGTTAGCTCTGTTAGCTGTTAGCTCTGTTAGCTGTCAGCTCTTTTAGCTGTTAGCTCTGTTTACTGTTAGCTCTGTTAGCTGTTAGCTCTGTTTACTGTTAGCTCTGTTAGCTGTTAGCTCTGTTAGCTGTTAGCTCTGTTAGCTGTCAGCTCTTTTAGCTGTTAGCTCTGTTTACTGTTAGCTCTTTTAGCTGTTAGCTCTGTTTACTGTTAGCTCTGTCAGCTCTTTTAGCTGTTAGCTCTGTTTACTGTTAGCTCTGTCAGCTCTTTTAGCTGTTAGCTCTGTTTACTGTTAGCTCTTTTAGCTGTTAGCTCTGTTAGCTCTGTTAGCTCTTTTAGCTGTTAGCTCTGTTTACTGTTAGCTCTGTTAGCTGTTAGCTCTGTTAGCTCTGTTAGCTGTCAGCTCTTTTAGCTGTTAGCTCTGTTAGCTCTGTTAGCTCTGATAGCGGTGTTAGCTGTGTTAGCTGTCAGCTCTTTTAGCTGTTAGCTCCGTTTACTGTTAGCTCTGTTTACTGTTAGCTCTGATAGCTGTCCGCTCTGTTATTGGGTCATTCTCTAGGGGAATGCTAATGCTAAGCTAACAGGCAGAGGGTGTATCCCTGGTTCTATGTTAGCGGCAGATCACGGCTCTGAGGCCCGGCTTGCAGCTCACCTCGCCCCCTGACTAGCTCCAGAGGTCTGGCAGAGATGGAGGCGGATCTCCCGCAGATTCCTGCCCAAAGAGGAGCCGATACTTCTGACCGCTGCAGCCGCCATGTTAGCTTCTGGTGTCAAGGACGGGAGGAGGGTTTATTAGACCTGAGTTCAGACTGACAGGCAGCCATTCAGAGGGTTTGCAACCCGGAGTTCAGCCTTACAGGCATCTACCCTGTCTACCTGCAAAGATCCAAAGGCTTAATCATCAGATGAACAGCAGCTATAGTGTAGATAATATATACAATGAAAATCTGCAACATAAATATAAGACACAAAATAATAAAGCATATACAAATACTATAAAAAATAGTGCAAGAACATTTTAGAGCAGGGAACAGATTAGAAATGAAACAGAACAGATAAGTTGCAGACCAATGTGAAAGTAATGCAGGAGAAGTGAGATATAAACATGGCAGATAAATGCAATAAGCTAATGTAATGAATGTTGTCAGAGAGGCCGTGCAGCAGGAGTCTGTGTACATGTAAACAGACAAAGATAAACAAGATCAGAATGTAAAGTTAAATACTGCTTGTAGTAATACATCAATAACCTTTCAAGGTGAAGGTAGGCAGCATAAAAATATACTTTGAGCAGTCATTGAGCAGAATGATATACAGTATTTACATTATTGGATGTATTACATTCAAATGGGGGAATCATTTATTTGTTTAATTCTTGAAAACATTTCTAAACGTCTCTTAATTACGGCTTGGTTTTAAAACATGATGAAATATGCAACCTGTGTTTTTACACACACACTATCTATAAAATAATGAAATATATCATATCAAATGATATCAGTTCTGCGTGTTTTAACCTTTAGTATAGTTTAATGTTTAATATGGACCAGTGTCATTCTTACCTTCATGAAGTGATGTATTTATAAGACTGCTTCAAATATCAACCAACCATCGGCCAGCTGTTAAACTCTGTTTCCAACATTAACATCAAACCTAATGTATGTCTTTACGTATGAATATTATTCATACATCATGTTCAATAATCTCTGACGCCCAGAGGATATTCAAAATACAACTGAGAATTCCATGGATACTTTTACTGAAAAGCTAACTTTTCTTTCCTGACTGCTTTGCAAACTAAACGTACCGTACCTTTAACGGCCGTGTCAGGTCTCTGCCGGCAGTAAATGATTGAGGTGAACACAGCAGGGGAGGCGTTTGTTAGCGTTAGCGGACGTGATAGCTTAGCTTGAGCCCAGCTAGCTAGCCTTAGCTTTATATTAAATACACAGAAACGACAGTTGTCTGAACATCTTTCTGAGAACGAGAAGGAGATGTGAATTTCTAACTGTTCCTTTAACACAAATTGCTGGAAGAGGCTTTGCTTTATTTAGTGACAGGATGATTTGGTACAAACATCTGGACACCAGAAGCAGAATGAAGGGTTTATACAGGTAAGACTTTCAAGATATTTGATTCTATATTCAAAGGCAGCTGAGTTATAAACATGACTGTAAACTAATGAAGGACGAAGGTGATCCTCCAGAGATCAACAGCCGCGGGTTCTGCAGTCTGTTTCTCGTTGAGAGTTCGTTAGCGTTAGCAGAAAGTGAGCTAGCTGCACATGCGTCATCACAAGTGAAGATTAAAACATATGTAGTGTTTTTTACAATCCGGCAGGTTTCCTGTCAGTCCGGCCCTCCCTGTTCCGCCGCAGGAGTTCTTTCCGTCGTTTCTCGTTCAGAAGCTGCTGGATTCGTTTGTTTTGTGTTCGCTCGCGGACCGGCGGCATCCGCGGCATCCGCGGCACAAAGTAATTCTGCTGCGCCCGGTCTCCGTCCAATCCCGCGATCCGATACGGGACCTCGTCCACCGAGTTGTTCTCCTTCTTAGAAGACAGCTGGAAGAAGGAAGACGCCGATGACGTTGGTTCGGTTTTAGTTTGACGGATCCTGCCTCCAGTTGTCCTGTTCGGAGACGATGTGGCAAGAACGATAACAGATGGTGTTATTATTGTGGCGGACGTCCTGAACAAAGCCGGGGCCGGACTTTGACCTCTAGCTGTCTCTGTTGTAGCAGGACGCCTTGTAGTGGTAGTTTCCCTCCTGAATACATGTGGTGGAGCAGTTCCTCTTCGACGCTTGTAGTGGTAGTTCTCCTCCTGAATACATGTGGTGGAGCAGTTCTTCTTGGACGCCTTGTAGTGGTAGTTCTCCTCCTGAATACATGTGGTGGAGCAGTTCTTCTTGGACGCCTTGTAGTGGTAGTTCTCCTCCTGAATACAGGTGGTGGAGCAGTTCCTCTTGGACGCCTTGTAGTGGTAGTTCTCCTCCTGAATACAGGTGGTGGAGCAGTTCCTCTTGGACGCCTTGTAGTGGTAGTTCTCCTCCTGAATACAGGTGGTGGAGCAGTTCCTCTTTGATGCCTTGTAGTGATTCTAGTAGTGGTTGTAGCAGTAGGAATAGTAGTAGGAATGGTAGTAGTAGGAATAGTAGTAGTCGGAATGGTAGTAGTAGGAATAGTAGTAGTCGGAATGGTAGTAGTAGGAATGGTAGTAGTAGGAATGGTAGTAGTAGGAATAGTAGTAGTAGGAATGGTGGTAGTAGTAGGAATAGTAGTAGTAGGAATAGTAGTAGTAGGAATAGTAGTAGTAGGAATGGTAGTAGTAGGAATAGTAGTAGTCGGAATGGTAGTAGTAGGAATGGTAGTAGTCGGAATTGTAGTAGTAGGAATGGTAGTAGTAGGAATGGTGGTAGTAGTAGGAATAGTAGTAGTAGGAATAGTAGTAGTAGGAATAACATCAGGAGCTTCAGAGGAAATCGAAGGTTCCTCGTAGGATGAATATTCGTCGTAATCGCTGTAGTCAACATACACAAAGTCGGTGCTGCTTCCACTGGTCGGGGGTGGAGTTTCAGTAGAGCGGGGGGGTGGCATACTGTTGAAGAAGCTGCTGTCCGTCCAAGAAGAGGTGGGCGCTGAAGTCATGGTCTCCGTGGTTAAACCAAACACACTAAGAAGACAAAAAGAAGAGCGTCAGTGAGATCAGGACGGCTTAAAAGCTTAAAAGCAGTTATTGATCTATAGCTGTGTTTCCACTTAGAATTCCCTTACTTTTAAGAGCCAGGAAATACTTTTGAGGATATGAAAGGTTTCTTGAAAAATAAATCCTTGGAAAGAAAATGACCAGGAGCTTCTGGGTGGAAACATAGCGTAGTGCACTGAATTCCAAAGTACCACCTCCTACCAACATATTCAACTATGTCATCATAATCAAACAAAAAGCAAAGGTCATCAAATCAACAACATAAAGTATTCCTGGTTACCCTGACCTGCTGTCGGTGGTCGACGGGAACGTGATGCTGAAGTGGCTTGAGTCTTTAAAGTTGATGTTGGTAAAGATGTCAGAGTTGGTGGAGTTGTAGGAGTTGGTGGAGTTTTCAGAATAGGTGGAGTTGTCAGAGTTGGTGGAGTTGCTGAGGTTCCCCTCGCTGCAGGACTTGCAGCACATCTGACGGTATCCGGCGATGGAGCAGTACCGGCTCAACGTCTCCATCCGACAAAACACTGAGCGGTCACCACGGCATCGCTGCCCTGAAGACAGAGAAGATCAACATGGACAATGAGCCCCAAAGAATTGGAGAAAGTATAAATGCAGAGAGGAAGAGGAGTGTGTTTACTTGAGGAGATCTTTGGAGCTGGGAAGGCTGGGTTGGACCTGGACAGCCACTGAATGATGGCGTTCTTCTGGTCTCCTGCAGGGCAAACAAGCGGTGAGCAACAACAACACACAGACTGCAACTCTTTGTCAGTGCACTTATATTTGCTTCTGATTGGTCAAGGCCTACCGCCACAAGGAGGGGGCTGGCAGGTGCGGGTTGTGATTGGTCGAGGGTCGCTGCAGTTTTGGTCTGAACCTCCAGGACTGGAACACAAAACCTGACGCTTCTGAGTCCCGTTTCCACAGGATACTGAACACTGCAAACACAAACATGCTGATCAGATTCAGATGTTCAGAATCTAGAATTATCAGGATTTGGGGTCAACAAACCTCCAAAGGGTAACTGTCACGCATAGTAACTGTACGAGTAAGAAGGTAGTCACAAAATGAGAAAGTGAGATTCACCAGAAAGAAGGTAGAGTCCAGAAGGGTGGAGGTAGTCTAGACAGACGAAAGCAATTTAGACAGGTCAGAGAAGGGATCAAGAGGAACTGAGAGGTAGTCCAGAAAGACGTGAGAGGTAGTCCAGAAAGAAGTGAGAGGTAGTCCAGAAAGAAGTGAGAGGTAGTCCAGAAAGACGTGAGAGGTAGTCCAGAAAGAAGTGAGAGGTAGTCCAGAAAGACGTGAGAGGTAGTCCAGAAAGACGTGAGAGGTAGTCCAGAAAGAAGTGAGAGGTAGTCCAGAAAGACGTGAGAGGTAGTCCAGAAAGACGTGAGAGGTAGTCCAGAAAGACGTGAGAGGTAGTCCAGAAAGAAGTGAGAGGTAGTCCAGAAAGACGTGAGAGGTAGTCCAGAAAGACGTGAGAGGTAGTCCAGAAAGACGTGAGAGGTAGTCCAGAAAGACGTGAGAGGTAGTCCAGAAAGACGTGAGACGTAGTCCAGAAAGAAGTGAGAGGTAGTCCAGAAAGACGTGAGAGGTAGTCCAGAAAGACGTGATGTAGTCCAGAAAGACGTGAGAGGTAGTCCAGAAAGAAGTGATGTAGTCCAGAAAGACGTGAGAGGTAGTCCAGAAAGAAGTGAGATGTAGTCCAGAAAGAAGTGAGAGGTAGTCCAGAAAGAAGTGAGAGGTAGTCCAGAAAGAAGTGAGAGGTAGTCCAGAAAGATGTGAGAGGTAGTCCAGAAAGAAGTGAGAGGTAGTCCAGAAGAAGTGAGAGGTAGTCCAGAAAGAAGTGAGAGGTAGTCCAGAAAGACGTGAGAGGTAGTCCAGAAAGACGTGATGTAGTCCAGAAAGACGTGAGAGGTAGTCCAGAAAGAAGTGAGAGGTAGTCCAGAAAGAAGTGATGTAGTCCAGAAAGAAGTGAGAGGTAGTCCAGAAAGAAGTGAGAGGTAGTCCAGAAAGAAGTGAGAGGTAGTCCAGAAAGACGTGAGAGGTAGTCCAGAAAGAAGTGAGAGGTAGTCCAGAAAGAAGTGAGAGGTAGTCCAGAAAGAAGTGAGAGGTAGTCCAGAAAGAAGTGAGAGGTAGTCCAGAAAGACGTGAGAGGTAGTCCAGAAAGACGTGAGAGGTAGTCCAGAAAGACGTGAGAGGGAATCCAGAAAGAAGTGAGAGGTAGTCCAGAAAGACGTGAGAGGTAGTCCAGAAAGACGTGAGAGGTAGTCCAGAAAGACGTGAGAGGTAGTCCAGAAAGACGTGAGAGGTAGTCCAGAAAGAAGTGAGAGGTAGTCTAGAAAGACGTGAGAGGTAGTCCAGAAAGACGTGAGGTAGTCCAGAAAGAAGTGAGAGGTAGTCCAGAAAGACGTGAGAGGTAGTCCAGAAAGACGTGAGAGGTAGTCCAGAAAGAAGTGAGAGGTAGTCCAGAAAGAAGTGAGAGGTAGTCCAGAAAGACGTGAGAGGTAGTCCAGAAAGAAGTGAGAGGTAGTCCAGAAAGAAGTGAGAGGTAGTCCAGAAGACGTGAGGGGTAGTCCAGAAAGAAGTGAGGTAGTCCAGAAAGACGTGAGAGGTAGTCCAGAAAGACGTGAGAGGTAGTCCAGACTACGTGAGAGGTGGTCCAGAAAGACGTGAGAGGTAGTCCAGAAAGACGTGAGAGGGAGTCCAGAAAGACATGAGAGGTAGTCCAGAAAGACGTGAGAGGGAGTCCAGAAAGACGTGAGAGGTAGTCCAGAAAGAAGTGAGAGGTAGTCCAGAAAGACGTGAGAGGTAGTCCAGAAAGACGTGAGAGGGAGTCCAGAAAGACGTGAGAGGTAGTCCAGAAAGACGTGAGAGGGAGTCCAGAAAGAAGTGAGAGGTAGTCCAGAAAGATGTGAGAGGTAGTCCAGAAAGACGTGAGAGGTAGTCCAGAAAGAAGTGAGAGGTAGTCCAGAAAGACGTGAGAGGTAGTCCAGAAAGATGTGAGAGGTAGTCCAGAAAGACGTGAGAGGTAGTCCAGAAAGAAGTGAGGTAGTCCAGAAAGACGTGAGAGGGAGTCCAGAAAGACGTGAGAGGTAGTCCAGAAAGACGTGAGAGGTAGTCCAGAAAGACGTGAGAGGTAGTCCAGAAAGACGTGAGGTAGTCCAGAAAGACGTGAGAGGGAGTCCAGAGATAACTTAGTCTATACATTCCCTTGTGGTAAATCATCCTTGTGAATATTCCCCTAGCTTCCCTTAGCGTACCGGGGTCCAGGGTCCAGCCCTCCAGGCAGCAGGGCAGGGGGTGCGGTTACAGGTTCTCTTCCCCTCCGGTCGGTCCTCTCCACACAGTTTGCTGTGCACTGAGCGCGGCTGCTTCCCAGCGCTGGCCTCCTGCTGGCAGCCGACCCAGCGGCGCTGCCACCCCGTCTGACCACAGGAGGCGCTGCAGTCCTCCCACTCCCCGGTCACCCAGCTGAGGGGCAGGAACAGCACCATTTTAGAAGCCTTTTTTTTTACTTTGTTTATTGGGTTTTTTCAACAGCATACAGTTATTCTATCAGAGCGTATCAAAAGTAGGTAAACACATCTTCACTTTGTAGAAAAATAGGTAACAATGTAAATACTGCTTAACACCAGGGCCAACTAAATCCACCCGTGGCGTCTCTTAAACCTTGTGTCATCATATCATTGTATTTCCACATGGATATTTTTTTACTTTTTTATGCTATTTTATTTCTATTTCAGAAATATCTTGGATTGTTTATTTCTTGTCTTTTAATTTCTCTTATTTACACTGCCTTGTGTTTTTATGCTGCTGCAACGCAAACATTTCCCAAATTGGGATCAATAAAGTACTTCTTACTATCTGATCTGATCTTATCCTCCAATTGATTGAATCCGCCATGTATTCAGCAACGCACCAGGAGGAAAGTAATATGCAACCGCCCCTTGCATATTACTTTTACAGTGACGAGCTGCAGGTGCTACCGTGACGTTACCGTGATGTTACCGTGACGTTACCGTGACGAGCTGCAGGTGCTACCGTGATGCTACCGTGATGTTACCGTGACGTTACCGTGATGTTACCGTGACGTTACCGTGATATTACCGTGACGAGCTGCAGGTGTTACCGTGACGTTACCGTGACAGTGACGTTACAGTGACGAGCTGCAGGTGTTACCGTGACGTTACCGTGACGTTACCGTGACATTACCGTGACGAGCTGCAAGTGTTACCGTGACGTTACCGTGACGAGCTGCAGGTGTTACCGTGACGTTACCGTGACGTTACCGTGACGTTACCGTGATGTTACCGTGACGTTACCGTGACGAGCAGCAGGTGTTACCGTGACGTTACCGTGACGTTACCGTGGCGTTACCGTGGCGTTACCGTGGCGTTACCGTGGCGTTACAGTGACGAGCTGCAGGTGTTACCGTGACGTTACCGTGACGTTACCGTGACGTTACCGTGACGTTACCGTGACGAGCTGCAGGTGTTACCGTGATGTTACCGTGACGAGCTGCAGGTGTTACCGTGACGTTACCGTGACGAGCTGCAGGTGTTACCGTAACGAGCTGCAGGTCTCCGTGTTGCAGGTGCGGCTGATGGCTCTCGGTTTGTTGATGTTGGAGCAGAACGTCCTTTGAACCATTTTCCCGTCAGCTTTCCTCCTGCAGCTGAACCTCGTGTACTGCTTCCCTGGCGACAAGACAACACCGTTAAACTCCGCCTACCTGCACCGCGGTCAGGTACTTGTTAACTCTTCCTGTCAGGTACATGTTAGCGCTTCCTGCACATGTTAACCGGCAGCAGCGTTGTTTACCTCCCCCACAGGGCTTGGAGCACTGAGACCACTTCTTCAGCGCCCACTCGTAGAAGATGGCGTCCTCCTGCAGCAGGTTGGACTCCAGCGAGGACTGGAGGCCGTCCGGGATGATGTATTTGTAGGAAACCGTGACCTTGGACTCACCGTGGGAACGAACCTGAGGGACAGAAACACGGGAGGTGCATTTTTTACTGATTAGCGAACAAATCCAATCAGATGTTTCTGCCATCCCATCAAAGGATCAAAGGACCTCTCTCCAGAACACATTTGAGAACAGGGTTTTAAGTGCCTGCGGCTCAGTGAGGCGTTGTTGTTGGACTTGTTTTCAGGTGTTGGTGGACTGACCATGAGCAGGACTCCGTACTTCAGGGGTCCGGTGGTCTGGATGGACTCATGCTCATCAGTGTTGCTGTACTCCCACATCGCCCCCTTCTCTATCACCACCCGGGACTCAGGGAGCTCCGCCTCAGCGTTCAGGAAGAGGTGACCGGTCTCCGTGTTGGTCATCGCTTGAAACAATAAAGACACTCGGTTTAACTGGAGCAGGAAGACGAGCTACAGACTAGGGCTGCTCGATTATGGCAAAAATCATAATCTCGATTATTTGGGTCAATAATTGATATCACGATAATCAATCAATCAATCAATCAATCAATCAATCAATCAATGTTTATTTATAGCCCAATATCACAAATGTTACATTTGTCTCAGTGGACTTTACAGTTTGTACAGAATATCAGTATGACAATACGACACCCTCTGTCCTTAGATCCTCTGTCCTTAGACCCTCTGTCCTCAGACCCTCACATCGTACAAGGAAAAACTTCCCGAGAAAAACCCACAGACTATTAAAAACTTGAAAAACATCCATTTATTGAAAAAAAAAATGTTGAACAGTATGTTTTTTAACAGTTGATTACCCTGAACTTTAAGTATAATTCAACTGAAAAACCAATGAAAAATAAATAAATAAATAATCCTTTTATTTCAATTATGTTGTTTTCATAATCGTTGCAAGCCAAAATCGTAATTGCGATTAAAATACGATTAATTGAGCAGCCCTACTACAGACGATCCTTCCTTCATCGTCCCCTGCTCACCCAGGATGTGAGGAGTCCCTCTGAACTCCTGGATCAGGAGGTGTCGAGCTCCTTTCGGGATCTCCAGGATCTTCAGATATCCTGTAGAAAAAAAATTGTGAGTCTAAAAGGGGTCGTATTAACACCACTTTATGATTTCTGAAGTAGAAAGCTAGAGGAACTATGGCAAGGTCACATGACTTCAAGTCACCACCGCTAAGCTAAAGGAGGCTAATGTTGGGCTATAAAGGAACTACAGCACGGTCACATGACTTCACGTCACCACCGCTAAGCTAAAGGAGGCTAATGTTGGGCTATAAAGGAACTACAGCACGGTCACATGACTTCAAGTCACCACCGCTAAGCTAAAGGCTAATGTTGGGCTATAAAGGAACTACAGCACGGTCACATGACTTCACGTCACCACCGCTAAGCTAAAGGAGGCTAATGTTGGGCTATAAAGGAACTACAGCACGGTCACATGACTTCACGTCACCACCGCTAAGCTAAAGGCAGCTAATGTTGGGCTATAAAGGAACTACAGCACGGTCACATGACTTCACGTCTCCACCGCTAAGCTAAAGGAGGCTAATGTTGGGCTATAAAGGAACTACAGCACGGTCACATGACTTCACGTCACCACCGCTAAGCTAAAGGAGGCTAATGTTGGGCTATAAAGGAACTACAGCACGGTCACATGACTTCACGTCACCACCGCTAAGCTAAAGGAGGCTAATGTTGGGCTATAAAGGAACTACAGCACGGTCACATGACTTCACGTCACCACCGCTAAGCTAAAGGAGGCTAATGTTGGGCTATAAAGGAACTACAGCACGGTCACATGACTTCACGTCTCCACCGCTAAGCTAAAGGAGGCTAATGTTGGGCTATGAAGGAACTACAGCACGGTCACATGACTTCACGTCACCACCGCTAAGCTAAAGGCAGCTAATGTTGGGCTATAAAGGAACTACAGCACGGTCACATGACTTCACGTCACCACCCGCTAAGCTAAAGGAGGCTAATGTTGGGCTATAAAGGAACTACAGCACGGTCACATGACTTCACGTCACCACCGCTAAGCTAAAGGAGGCTAATGTTGGGCTATAAAGGAACTACAGCACGGTCACATGACTTCACGTCACCACCGCTAAGCTAAAGGAGGCTAATGTTGGGCTATAAAGGAACTACAGCACGGTCACATGACTTCACGTCACCACCGCTAAGCTAAAGGAGGCTAATGTTGGGCTATAAAGGAACTACAGCACGGTCACATGACTTCACGACACCACCGCTAAGCTAAAGGAGGCTAATGTTGGGCTATGAAGGAACTACAGCACGGTCACATGACTTCACGTCACCACCGCTAAGCTAAAGGAGGCTAATGTTGGGCTATAAAGGAGCTACAGCACGGTCACATGACTTCACGTCACCACCGCTAAGCTAAAGGAGGCTAATGTTGGGCTATAAAGGAACTACAGCACGGTCACATGACTTCACGTCACCACCGCTAAGCTAAAGGCGGCTAATGTTGGGCTATAAAGGAACTACAGCACGGTCACATGACTTCACGACACCACCGCTAAGCTAAAGGAGGCTAATGTTGGGCTATAAAGGAACTACAGCACGGTCACATGACTTCACGTCACCACCGCTAAGCTAAAGGAGGCTAATGTTGGGCTATAAAGGAACTACAGCACGGTCACATGACTTCACCACCGCTAAGCTAAAGGAGGCTAATGTTGGGCTATAAAGGAACTACAGCACGGTCACATGACTTCACCACCGCTAAGCTAAAGGAGGCTAATGTTGGGCTATAAAGGAACTACAGCACGGTCACATGACTTCACGTCACCACCGCTAAGCTAAAGGTGGCTAATGTTGGGCTATAAAGGAACTACAGCACGGTCACATGACTTCACGTCACCACCGCTAAGCTAAAGGAGGCTAATGTTGGGCTATAAAGGAACTACAGCACGGTCACATGACTTCACGACACCACCGCTAAGCTAAAGGAGGCTAATGTTGGGCTATGAAGGAACTACAGCACGGTCACATGACTTCACGTCACCACCGCTAAGCTAAAGGAGGCTAATGTTGGGCTATAAAGGAACTACAGCACGGTCACATGACTTCACGTCACCACCGCTAAGCTAAAGGAAGCTAATGTTGGGCTATAAAGGAACTACAGCACGGTCACATGACTTCACGTCCCCACCGCTAAGCTAAAGGAGGCTAATGTTGGGCTATAAAGGAACTACAGCACGGTCACATGACTTCACGTCACCACCGCTAAGCTAACGGAGGCTAATGTTGGGCTATAAAGGAACTACAGCACGGTCACATGACTTCACGTCACCACCGCTAAGCTAAAGGAGGCTAATGTTGGGCTATGAAGGAACTACAGCACGGTCACATGACTTCACGTCACCACCGCTAAGCTAAAGGAGGCTAATGTTGGGCTATAAAGGAACTACAGCACGGTCACATGACTTCACGTCACCACCGCTAAGCTAAAGGAGGCTAATGCTGGGCTATAAAGGAACTACAGCACGGTCACATGACTTCACGTCACCACCGCTAAGCTAAAGGTGGCTAATGTTGGCTATAAAGGAGCTACAGCACGGTCACATGACTTCACGTCACCACCGCTAAGCTAAAGGTGGCTAAGGTTAGCGTGGTGATGTCACCTGGCTTCCTGGTGCCGCGGGTGAAGTTGCCCTTGATGATCTTGCAGCTGGAGTTGTCTCCTCCACAGACTCCACAGCGGTCCTCCTGCAGGTCGGAGGCGATCTGACCGTCACAGCCCACATGCTGGGGGGGGACACTAGCATTAGCACAGAGGAAGAACTGCACTGACGTTTACTTCCTGTTCCTGAAAACATGTCAGCTTGGGATTAGTAAAGTACGAAGAGCATCAGGGGCACGTGCTGTGGGGGGACGTGACCTCAGGTAAGGGACGTGACCGCAGGTAAGGGACGTGACCTCAGGTAAGGGACGTGACCGCAGGTAAGGGACGTGACCTCAGGTAAGGGATGTGAGACTCAAGAGGCTCATGATGTGTCTTGAGGGTCTAGAGACTCTTGAGGGTCTAGAGACTCATGAGGGTCTAGAGACTCATGAGGGTCTAGAGACTCTTGAGGGTCTAGAGACTCATGAGGGTCTAGAGACTCTTGAGGGTCTAGAGACTCATGAGGGTCTAGAGACTCATGAGGGTCTAGAGACTCTTGAGGGTCTAGAGACTCTTGAGGGTCTAGAGACTCATGAGGGTCTAGAGACTCTTGAGGGTCTAGAGACTCTTGAGGGTCTAGAGACTCATGAGGGTCTAGAGACTCTTGAGGGTCTAGAGACTCATGAGGGTCTAGAGACTCATGAGGGTCTAGAGACTCATGAGGGTCTAGAGACTCTTGAGGGTCTAGAGACTCATGAGGGTCTAGAGACTCTTGAGGGTCTAGAGACTCTTGAGGGTCTAGAGACTCATGAGGGTCTAGAGACTCTTGAGGGTCTAGAGACTCTTGAGGGTCTAGAGACTCATGAGGGTCTAGAGACTCATGAGGGTCTAGAGACTCTTGAGGGTCTAGAGACTCTTGAAGGTCTAGAGGCTCATGAGTGTCTTGAGGGTCTAGAGGCTCATGAGTGTCTTGAGGGTCTAGAGACTCATGATGGGTCTTGAGGGTCTAGAGGCTCATGAGTGTCTTGAGGGTCTAGGGTTTGGGATCCGGGACAAAGACAGAGTGACTGAAGCAGAATAATAAAGACCTCACACTCTCCTTGGACGCAGACGCTGTGTGGGTCGCTGTAGGAGCACGGCGTCCCATCATGCACCTGGCGGCCCATCAGAACCACCGCCGCCGTCTCCTGGGAGACGCAGGATAGACGGCAGCGCTCGTCCGCTGCAGGGAGACGAGACATGGGACATGGGACATGGCTATTATGAGGAGCTTCGCTAGAGTGCATACATGTAATATAAACATTAAATAATATTCATTTATAAACACAATGTGAAGACAACGTAGAGCGTGTATATATATCAGGGCTGTCGAGTTAACGCGTTAATAACGCTTATGGCAGACCACACTTCCACGCTCACCGGCAGGCACCGCCTGGCCATCGGGAGGACCGGGAGGGTGTGTGTGTGTGTGTGTGTGTGTGTGTGTGTGTGTGTGTGTGTGGCCCGAGCGAGCGAGAGAGACCTTACGTGCATTGTTGTTGTTAGCATCTGGTGCTAGCTAGCTGCGCTAACGGATAGAAGGAGCTGTTTGAGTGAAAACAGAGGAGCGACATTTCGCCACAACTGCGCGAGCGATTAATAATAATATATAATATTTTTATAGCGCCTTTCAGGAAACCCAAGGTCGCTTTACAAGTCGGGTAGGGGGGGGGGAGTAGGGGTGTTAAGGGGGTGGGGGGGGGAGTAGCGGAAAGATAAAGCTATTAAACTAACTATACAGCGGAGCCTCGGTGAAAAGGTGCCTTTTGAGGGCTTTTTGAAAGTGTCCGGGGGGGGCGCTGCGGATTTCGGGGGGGGGTTCCAGAGGGTGGGGGGTGCCACACTGAAGGCTCTGGCACCAACAGTCCGCAACCTGATGCAGGAAGCAGACAGCGGGACGTTGGAGGAGAAGTGAGCACACTCAGCAGCACACTCAGCAGCACACTCAGCAGCACACTCAGCAGCACACTCAGCAGCACACTCAGCAGCACACTCAGCAGCACACTCAGCAGCACACTCAGCAGCACACTCAGCAGGAGAGTGCAGCATGACTGCAGCGTCCAGGCAGCTCCCGTTCGAGCATAGCCTTGAGCTGCACATAGCTCCAACGATCCATCACACACACACACACACACACACACGCACACGCACACGCACGCGCACGCGCGCACACGCACGCGCGCACACACACGCACACGCACACACACACGCAGGAAACTTTAATCTAATCTTGAAGTTCCAGGAAGAATGGAATGAGTGTGTACAGTGTGTATTATGAGTGTGTACAGTGTGTATCATGAGTGTGTACAGTGTGTATTATGAGTGTGTACAGTGTGTATCATGAGTGTGTACAGTGTGTATTATGAGTGTGTACAGTGTGTATTATGAGTGTGTACAGTGTGTATCATGAGTGTGTACAGTGTGTATCATGAGTGTGTACAGTGTGTATTATGAGAGTGTACAGTGTGTATTATGAGTGGTTGTACAGTGTGTATCATGAGTGTGTACAGTGTGTATTATGAGTGTGTACAGTGTGTATCATGAGTGTGTACAGTGTGTATTATGAGTGTGTACAGTGTGTATTATGAGTGTGTACAGTGTGTATCATGAGTGTGTACAGTGTGTATTATGAGTGTGTACAGTGTGTATTATGAGAGTGTGCAGTGTGTATTATGAGTGTGTACAGTGTGTATCATGAGTGTGTACAGTGTGTATTATGAGTGTGTACAGTGTGTATTATGAGTGTGTACAGTGTGTATCATGAGTGTGTACAGTGTGTATCATGAGTGTGTACAGTGTGTATTATGAGAGTGTACAGTGTGTATATGAGTGTGTACAGTGTGTATTATGAGTGTGTACAGTGTGTATTATGAGAGTGTACAGTGTGTATTATGAGAGTGTACAGTGTGTATTATGAGTGTGTACAGTGTGTATCATGAGTGTGTACAGTGTGTATTATGAGAGTGTACAGTGTGTATCATGAGTGTGTACAGTGTGTATTATGAGTGTGTACAGTGTGTATTATGAGAGTGTACAGTGTGTATTATGAGTGTGTACAGTGTGTATCATGAGTGTGTACAGTGTGTATTATGAGTGTGTGCAGTGTGTATTATGAGAGTGTACAGTGTGTATTATGAGTGTGTACAGTGTGTATTATGAGTGTGTGCAGTGTGTATTATGAGAGTGTACAGTGTGTATTATGAGAGTGTGCAGTGTGTATTATGAGTGTGTACAGTGTGTATTATGAGTGTGTACAGTGTGTATTATGAGAGTGTACAGTGTGTATTATGAGTGTGTACAGTGTGTATTATGAGTGTGTACAGTGTGTATTATGAGAGTGTACAGTGTGTATTATGAGTGTGTACAGTGTGTATTATGAGAGTGTACAGTGTGTATTATGAGTGTGTACAGTGTGTATCATGAGTGTGTACAGTGTGTATTATGAGAGTGTACAGTGTGTATCATGAGTGTGTACAGTGTGTATTATGAGTGTGTACAGTGTGTATTATGAGAGTGTACAGTGTGTATTATGAGTGTGTACAGTGTGTATCATGAGTGTGTACAGTGTGTATTATGAGTGTGTGCAGTGTGTATTATGAGAGTGTACAGTGTGTATTATGAGTGTGTACAGTGTGTATTATGAGTGTGTGCAGTGTGTATTATGAGAGTGTACAGTGTGTATTATGAGTGTGTGCAGTGTGTATTATGAGAGTGTACAGTGTGTATTATGAGAGTGTGCAGTGTGTATTATGAGTGTGTACAGTGTGTATTATGAGTGTGTACAGTGTGTATTATGAGTGTGTACAGTGTGTATTATGAGTGTGTACAGTGTGTATTTTGAGTGTGTACAGTGTGTATTATGAGTGTGTACAGTGTGTATTATGAGTGTGTACAGTGTGTATTATGAGTGTGTACAGTGTGTATTTGAGTGTGTACAGTGTGTATTATGAGTGTGTACAGTGTGTATTATGAGTGTGTACAGTGTGTATTATGAGTGTGTAGTTGTGTGTATTTACGGTCGGGATTTTGATGAGGAAGCCAGTGATGTTTGATTCCTTCGTGTTCGAAGAACGGGTTCCAGACTTTACACTGATCCTCCCTGAGACACACACACACACACACACACACACACACACACACACACACACACACACACACACACACACACACACACACATTATTTACATACATAACAACACCTGGGATATATACTGTATATTCTGTGTAAAATAATTATTCTGCTCGCTGCTTCTTGTGTTTGACCAACACCTGTCGTATAACGCTGTGTAATATAATATATATACTAGTTATTATAGTATATATATATATATATATATAATAGAAGTACAGTTTTTATTTTCAATGATGTTCTTGACTCTTTATTTCACTCTTATCTAAATGTTTGTCTGTATCTGTTTAAATAAAGTGTATTTATTAAATCCTACAGGTGTGTCCCACCTGTAGTCTGTGAGGGGGGGGCAGTCCTCTCGCTGGCACACCTGGAACTCAAAGCTGTTCCCGGGGCAGGGTCGCCCCCCGTTGTTGGGCCTGAGGAAACAACAAGGTTCAAGGCTTGTACAGGTCATCGTGCACAGCAGCTGCGCTGGAGATGAAGAGCTGAGGCTCCTCCAACAGAGGAACACCGATAACAGTGCAGGTGAATACAATTAACATGTACCGTACTTTTCGGACTATAAGCCGCGACTTTTCCCCCCATTTTGTTTGTGTGCAGCTAACGGCCACTAGGGGACCTCCTAACTCTATGGATTTACAGGTAAGATTAACCACCTTTAACGCTACGGGCTCTATGACCGGTCCGCGCCCGCCACCTTTAACTCTACGGGCTCTATGACCGGTCCGCGCCCGCCACCTTTAACCCTACGGGCTCTATGACCGGTCCGCGCCCGCCACCTTTAACCCTACGGGCTCTATGACCGGTCCGCGCCCGCCACCTTTAACTCTACGGGCTCTATGACCGGTCCGCGCCCGCCACCTTTAACTCTACGGGCTCTATGACCGGTCCGCGCCCGCCACCTTTAACACTACGGGCTCTATGACCGGTCCGCGCCCGCCACCTTTAACTCTACGGGCTCTATGACCGGTCCGCGCCCGCCACCTTTAACCCTACGGGCTCTAGGACCGGTCCACGCCCGCCACCTCTAACACTACGGGCTCTATGACCGGTCCACGCCCGCCACCTCTAACCCTACGGGCTCTATGACCGGTCCGCGCCCGCCACCTTTAACACTACGGGCTCTATGACCGGTCCGCGCCCGCCACCTTTAACACTACGGGCTCTAGGACCGGTCCGCGCCCGCCACCTTTAACACTATGGGCTCTATGACCGGTCCGCGCCCGCCACCTTTAACACTACGGGCTCTATGACCGGTCCGCGCCCGCCACCTTTAACACTACGGGCTCTAGGACCGGTCCGTGCCCGCCACCTCTAACCCTACGGGCTCTATGACCGGTCCACGCCCGCCACCTCTAACCCTACGGGCTCTATGACCGGTCCGCGCCCGCCACCTTTAACACTACGGGCTCTAGGACCGGTCCGCGCCCGCCACCTTTAACACTATGGGCTCTATGACCGGTCCGCGCCCGCCACCTTTAACACTACGGGCTCTATGACCGGTCCGCGCCCGCCACCTTTAACACTACGGGCTCTAGGACCGGTCCGTGCCCGCCACCTCTAACCCTACGGGCTCTATGACCGGTCCGCGCCCGCCACCTTTAACACTACGGGCTCTATGACCGGTCCGCGCCCGCCACCTTTAACACTACGGGCTCTAGGACCGGTCCGCGCCCGCCACCTCTAACACTACGGGCTCTATGACCGGTCCGCGCCCGCCACCTTTAACCCTACGGGCTCTAGGACCGGTCCGCGCCCGCCACCTTTAACCCTACGGGCTCTATGACCGGTCCGCGCCCGCCACCTTTAACTCTACGGGCTCTATGACCGGTCCGCGCCCGCCACCTCTAACACTACGGGCTCTATGACCGGTCCGCGCCCGCCACCTCTAACACTACGGGCTCTATGACCGGTCCGCGCCCGCCACCTTTAACTCTACGGGCTCTATGACCGGTCCGCGCCCGCCACCTTTAACTCTACGGGCTCTATGACCGGTCCGTGCCCGCCACCTCTAACCCTACGGGCTCTAGGACCGGTCCGCGCCCGCAACCTCTAAGCGGCGGCTCCAGCAGGAAAGGCTGGAGGCCGGAAAAGAGCGAGACGGGTAGCGCGCCAAAGTGAAAGTGGAACCGAGAGCGAGACAGACGGACAGTTTAGCTGCTGCGGCTTATATGCAGGTGCGCTTATAGTCCGGAAAGTACGGTAACAGACTGTTAAACACCTGAACGAAGAACATAACATTCACCTGTTTGCATCTTACACATCATTCATCACGTGTGACTCTTCTGGCACTACTTCTATTCTGTATTATTGTATTTACTGTTATCTGTTGGGTTGTGGGAGGAGCCTGTGACCTCAGATTATCATTGGCATATCTAACCGGTAGCTGCTGTACAAATGAGAATAAAAGCCTTGAATATTGAATCTTAGTGTCTCCTGATTGGTTGGTGAGATGATTGACAGCTGACTCACGCAGGGGCGTCGCAGTGGTGCCCCCTGTAGCGCACGCCCCCCCCGCAGCTCCGCGAGCACGGGCCGAACGGGCTCCAGGGGCCCCAGCCGCCATCTTGTTTCAGGAGGTCAGGGGTCAGACGCATGCAGAGGCCCCGGAAACAGTGCTGTTACCATGGAGACAGGGAGCAGACACACGTTACTCTGTATGCTAAGCTACATGCTAAGATATAAAGGAACTACA